>JADAZR010000076.1:0-249898 GCA_014872995.1 Diaporthe citrichinensis | reverse complement strand
TAAGTAATTAATTATAATTATTAAATATTACATTTTTATATATATTAAATATAAAGAGGTAAGTAAAGGCTTATTAATAAAGTAATTTTAATAATCTTATAAATTAAGGAATAAAATAACTTACCCTTTATACTTTCTTATAAGAAAGCCTTAAAGGGAAAGCTAAGTTATATATAAGATAGCTATTTAAGGCTTACTAATAAGCATACAAGGCTGCCAGGTCAGCCCTTGCAAATATGCACGTAACAGTAGTGGTTGAGGTGATTCATACACTGAGCATCACTGAGCGTCACTAAGTGCAAGTGTGGCCGGATTAGATGTGGATCACTGGCTGGCTGGGTTGGCACACGCTGAGAGCAAAGCTATAGATGAATAACTAGGTATGTTTCTACTCTGCCCGCCCAGCCCCTACCGGCCACCCAGCCCGGGCGAAAGCAGCTCATGGGAGCGATCGAGCAAGCACGAAATCCCTACGCTATCCCCTTCCAACTTCCAGCTTCCGGCCTTAGCCCCGGCCTCAGCCCCGGCCTCAGCCCCGGCCTCAACTCCATCCGAATTCTTTTTCCACCTTGTCAGTGATAGGAGCCCTCTCAGCGCTCTAAATCAGATGTAGACACCGCCTACAATACATGAGAGTCCTCAGATACATCCAAATGCGACCCTTGAAAGATGCGGCCTCAGCTTTCAAGAAAAGTTGAGTTAGTGCCATGTGGAGACCACTAATAGGGCCTATGGACCTGCTCAATCATCAGCGACCCGCATGCGCTAGTTTTCTAATCAACGGTGCTACCCTAAATGTTGGGCATTAGTACCTATGCAGATGCTGTCACCTTCAGCTTTGTTCTCATCACGCATTTGCTGACAAGCTTCTTAACAAGGCTCATGCCACTTTCAGTCATGGGCCGCAGGAACATACTGACAGACGGAGGCAACCCCTGAGAAGAGCAGCAGGTGCGGGAGCACAACGCCGCTTGGCACAGCAACCACAGGCTCGCTCGTGCAGCCAAGCCGTGGACCTAGGCTGTGCGACCTTAGCGTGACCCTTTTGTGGCTGCTTGACGTGTCCCGTGGGCGGGCTTTGAACCCAACATTTGTGAGGGGTTGCCCATACATGGCTCGCCACGCATCGTGAGATGGGTCGATTTCGACTTCGCCTGCATACTGCCGGGCTCACCGCGAGCATGGCGAGGCAGAATTTGACAGTTCAATGCAACCAGTTCCTGCTTACTTGCAGAATCTGAGAGATTTTTCTACTTCATCTACTGGGCGACGCGCTCTCATATCAAGGTTGCAGACTGGCAGAGCGACCGTCAAATGATCTGCTGCTGCAGGCATTATTTCCGACTGGAGGTACTTCTCAAAATGGGCGACCAGGCTCTGTCACTGAACTCATAACATTCTACCCGAACCCACATTCGGCTTCCAATGGTTTACTTGTTGTATACAGTCAACGAGAGACAGTGGGGTATCGTGTCATGTCGGTCGGTGTAGGACTCTTGATCTTTACTGTGTTATTCTCGTTATCTCTGGGCTTAAGTTCCACTCCTAGCAAGGATCGCTCGTATCAACGTTGTCTGTCAAAACTACGCCGACAATGGATGTTCAAATCCCAGAAACGCCACGCGATGTCATCGAGAGACTCAGACTTGAGCACAGTCCTGATGGGCATTCCAAAGTTTCGTCCATCATCAGAAACGCTCTCGAGATGTAAGTGTCCTTGAAATTCGTTCATCCCCAAATAATAGCTCTCCCAATTCCAGAATAATATTCTCTGAGCATACTGACGCCGACTTCGATCGCAGAATCTCAACTGAGCTCTATGACACGTCGACCCACTTCTTACTGGAATTTCTCCAGAATGCCGACGACAATGATTACGACCCAGGTGTGGTTCCTTGCTTACAGTTCACTTTCACCCCCGGCTTTCTCAGAGTAGATTGCAACGAAGTCGGCTTCAACGCCAGCAATGTGGAGGCGATTTGCAACATTCGTAGCAGCACAAAAAGCGGCCCAGATCACGTCGGACGTACTGGTGAGAAGGGCATCGGCTTCAAAAGCGTGTTCAAAATCGCCGACGTGGTCTGGATTCGATCTCGTGACTTTGCTTTCAAGTTCGACAAAGCTCGGCCCTTTGGTATTATCGCACCGGTCTGGGAAGAGTTTCCACAATCTGTCCTGGAGAATCACACGTCGTTTCTACTCGAATTAAATGAAAGGTGCGACGAGGTCGAGCTGGTTAACACCCTCCTCAATCTGGACCAGACCTGTCTCCTTTTCACCAGGCGTCTCAGGCACATTACGGTGAGGATAACCCAAGACAATCAGACGCAAACTAAGGAGATGAGACGACGTGATGGGACTGATGCCAACGGTCCGATTACTGTACTTGATGTTAGTGATCAGGTCTTCACATACATCATCACCAGGAGGCAGGTTGTGAATCTCCCGTATGAGCCCAAGCGACTGGGTTTGAAGACTTCAGAGCTTGTCCTGGCTTTTCCCGCCCTGGAAGATGCAACGCATGCAACGTGGAGGATCCAAAACGTGCACAATGTGCTACCAATTGGCAAATACGGTTTAAAGGTTTGGTTTCAAGTTCATCTCACTCGTTCTCGGGACAGCCCGTTCTGACAGTCACAGTTTATCGTGCAAGGAGACTTCCTTCTGACGGCGAACCGGAGACACATCGATGCTTCATCACCGTGGAACATCTTTCTCCGAGACGCTCTAGTGGACGCGTTCATTTCAAGCGCGGAGCGTCTCAACTGCGATTCCATGAGATTCTCCTGGCCTGCTTTCATCCCTTCAGAGCAGACCAGTCCATTCTTCGAACCATCGAGGGATGCAATACTCGAGAAACTTGCCCATATGCCTGTTATCGAGGCAGGTTCAGGTACACTTGTTCCCCCATACACCCTCTGGCGTGTCGCGGGACGCTTTAACGACCGCAGCGACAAACCTCTCACTTTATGGGCGGACACGAAAGACATATACCTGTCACCAAAGTATCCTCGCCACGCCCTTAGCGAATTATACAGTCTTGGTGTCGAAGACCTAACTGATGAGCGGTTCCTTGACGACTTGGAACAAATGATCTCGGGAGACCGGTCGCGGTTTCACGCGCAACCCGAGGACTGGCACTCCGACCTAGCCCGAGCATTAATACCGCTGACAGATGACGAGGACCTGGAGGTTACCATTCGGGGGCTTCCAATCATACCGCTAATGAATGGAAAATGGGCAGCAGCCATCTCTGGGCCACGCATATTTCCAGACGATTCAGACTTGGGCGACTTACTGGTCTTGAATTCGGTCCGCATCATCCATCCTGCAGCGACTACAGACGCAAACCGTGGACATCTATGGTCTTCCCTTGACATCCAGAATATCAGCAGGCAAGATGTCTGCCAGTACATTGTTGACGCCCACTCGCAGCCGGGATCCCACCCTGAGATTGTGGGGTGGACAAGAGCGCATCTCGTAGCTCACGCGAGGTTTCTGTTCATGTCGAACTGGAGGCCGACCAAGCCGTTGGATCTTTGGGTCGAGAGCACGGCCGGTGATCATGATAGATCCTCAGGCGCTTACCTTTTCGAGACCTCTTACGAAGACGACGCATTCGCCAGAGTTGTTCGCCACATGCAATCGCAGGAGTTTGGGAGCTTCTTTATTCTACACGAAGATTACCGAACTATAACCGCAACAAGAGACGGTCCAAACTCTACAATTTCCAGTGAAACCCATTCAGGTCATGTATCTGATAATGGAAGTGATTCTTCTCATGAGGGTTTCAGGTTGGACAAGCCAGATCTCTATTTGGAAGACGTGGAGTACTATCTCATTGGGCGCTCTAGAGCCGAGCTTCAGGAATTCCAGAAATGGCGGACGCTGAGATCTGACTGGGACGCTTCTATGCGCAAGTCCATTGGAATTTCTGAGACACCAAGCCCTCATAGCCATAATGGGTGGAAATCGTACTTAGGTGAGGTGTTGCAGGTGGCAAGACTGCCGCGACTTGCTGTAACATCACCTGACCCTGCGGATCTCGGCGCGTACCGCATGTCCAAAGATTTCCGTATTCTTTTCTCCGCTTGCGATGTCTCCGACGTACTCCACGTTTTGACCTCGAATTGGCATCACTATTCAAGCTTCATCGAAATACCCAGCATACAAAACAAGGACAGGGAACATGAACTTCAGGAACTCCGTGATGAGATCTGGCCTGCTCCGGACAAAGAACACCCAGAGCGCCACACGTTCAATCTTGCTGATCGAAATTCAAGACTATTACGGGATCTCAAATACACAAGAGTCAGAACCAGCGTTGGAAGACAGCCCTTGCTCGCCTGCGTCTTACGGGATATAGATTCACGGTTTGAAGACAATGCGGACATTTGTCTTCCAACACTGAGACTCGCGGAACCTAGCGATGAAGCGAAAGCTCAACTGAAGGTCTTTTCGATATCAGTTGAAGGTGACGCTTTGTATTATATCAAGTGTCTCTTTACATTGAAGAGTACGGGGATGCCGACATCGTACGAGAGGGTCTCGCAAATCTATGCCGAGATTCAGACACGCTACGAGACTGACAAGGAAATCATAAGGTATTGTCAGCCTTCGCACGTCGGGATCACCAGTTAATTAATTGTATCAGGGGATATTTCTACCAACGCGACGCGTTGTGCCTCCTCAGCAGATCCGCGACAGCTGACAACACCGAGCTGCCTACATGGCTTAGCATACCAGAAGCCATAAAGAGGGGCATTGATCTGGTCTCCGATTATCCGACCTGCAAGCACTTGTTTCGGTCTCTTTGTAATCCACAAAACCTTCAAATTGATGCGCTTGTGAGAAGCGTGAGCTTGGTCCGGCCTTCTCAAACGACGAGAGAAATCATCGATGGCTTGAAAACAGTCAGTAACCATATGGCAAGCATGGAGCCCAAGCAGGCGGCAGCAACTGTCAAATCGCTCAGATTGAAGAACATTTTCCCCGTATCTGACCACATCGAAACCGTGAGCGCCCAGAAATCCGACCGCTTGGTCTGTGCGAACGATCCGTCTTGGTTCATCAACGATAGTTGCGAATTCAACAACAGCTTCGCAGGGCGAGTACCACTACTCACCACCACCCCGACTACCGTTGCGGCATTGGGAAATCTTTTGAGTGCACTCAAACTGGAATCCCGGAAATTATCGAAAGTGGTGATCCAACGATCCATCCCGAAGGGTCGGCAAAGTTTTCTCGCGGAGAAGACAGCCTTGTTGCGAAGCCGGGTTCTCTTTGTCACTACGTAAGAGCCACTGTCCCAATCTAATCATGAGGCAGGTCTTAGAACGCATATTGGAAATGAAGCTACTAATTCTATGACTCTGTCAGTTTGATACCCGAGGACCATCTCATGAAAAGTGACATCCGTGCCCAGATTGAGAACGTCTCCGTCTTTGCTGCAACAGAAATAGCGAGAACATACAGACTCGTAGTTGGTGAGTCTGAATTGATAATCAGTGGAACACCTGGAGAAGCTGCTGTACTCGTTGAAGGCAACTCTCTACGTATTTTCTTTGCTGAAGAGATGCTGCATGCCTTACCGACTTCTCTTCAATGGTTTGATGCATTTAGTCGACACTGCAAGATAAATGATGCAACCTCAAGACAACTGCTCTTCATGGCACTCACAGACCTCGATTACAACCGAGTGTGTAAAGTGTTTGCAAGTCAGGGACACGACTTTCCCTACTTACCAACATCAGCCGGTGAGTTGATGGAGCTTTTACTTGTCTACAGCATACCAAACGAAGCTAATTAGTTGTCGTCAACTCTTAAGATGTGGCCCCTACAAGACACGTCTCCCCTTACGGGAACCTGGCGCCTTTACGATCGACATTTCACCGGAGACCTTTCATCTCGAACGGGGTCGGCCAAAATTGGATGAACATGTCAAGTGTTGCTGTGCAACGTATGTCTCAATCATCACAGAAAGGGACCCGAAACATCTCGCGAAAGATCCCCGTCTTGGACCCCTTGATCTACGGACCAGAAACGCCTATGGAAGACTTTGGAGACCCAAATTCGCGGGACGGCGGTGCTAGTTTCTTCAGTGAAGCTGTTTCTGCAGACGCATTTCCTGTATTCTCGCATTATGTGATTCTGCGGGACGGATTTCACCATCTTGAATTCATCGGTGAAAGCATGGTAGGAGTCACATTCGTCATGGGGCAATCGAGTAACTTAGCTGACATGCGGAAGGTCTCCCGGATGTTTCAAGATAAATTTGGACCACTGTACGAACCGGCAGACTCTTGGACCAGCAGCCTTCGATCTCGAGCAGGTCTACCCATATTCAAGGATGATGATAGTCCGGCCTCAGTATGTGATCTTTGTACGCCGTCGCCGTTTACTTTCAGAGACAAAGACCTATCCCGTGCAGTATGGAGACTTCTGTCAGACGCATTTCTGGAACATCCCTTACGGGTCGGTGTGAACCTGGATATCACATATCACTTTGAGGTGGGCATGATTCTAGACGAGCATGACGGCAAATTTGCATGGAATTTTTCCGACATCGAAAGAGTACGTAAATCTCCCCCTCTTGTTCAAAAGTTGAAGCTCCATTTCTATTTCTTTTTTTTCACTTCTTCGTTCTTCTGGGTATTCATAATACATCCATCGCTGTTCTCTATTTACTGACTAAATTCCCCGATATATCAAACACAGTCCAGGCATTGTTCAATCTACTCTCAGGACGACACGAACGACCTCATGGTCCTTGTCCTGATACATGATCCATTCACCAGCCCGCGATTCGAGTTTCTCATTGATCCTTGGTACTATTTTAAGTCACGCCAAATTGAAGTCTCGGATAGTGAGTGGGCAGAAGTTCACAAGTCGGACCAAGACAGAGGCGATACGGTTTACAGCGCAGAGTCGTTGCTCGTTATCGACCGGTTGGGACTGGACCTACATCAGCCACGATCCCCATCTCAGCGCCCGACAGACAGCTCCAGCGACAGCTCCAGCGACAGCTCCAGTGACAGCGAGAGTTCTGCAAGATCTTTGAAAAACGGGACAGGTGTCTCATCGGGGACATCGGCATTAGCGAATAAAGCAAGGTCCCAGAAGCACTGGCAGAGTCTGCCAAAATATTGCTACCAACCACTAGGTGAAGGACATATACGCTTGTTTGTGCTATTTCCGGGGGAGTATGATGACCCATTACGTGGATGTATCTGCCACATCCCATTTGACAGCGCCGGACCATATAGAGCGTTGTCGTACGTATGGGGTTCGGATCATCAATCGGAGCGGAACTTGGTCACGCCACACGGAGTGCTGAAAATCAAGGCAGCCTTGGGCTCGGCTTTCCAAAGAGTCCGCCAGAAAAAGAGAGAAATGGTTCTCTGGGTCGATGCAATTTGCATAAATCAGGACGATACCAAAGAGAAAGTACAGCAGATTCTCCTTTTACCACGGATATTCCAAGGAGCAACATCGACTTTGGCCGTCCTTGCCACAGACGATAGGAGCAATCGAGCGGTGGGAATCTTGCTGCAGATAGCAGCGCTCAAGCTGTACGGCTTCGACTACGCTCGTTGGCCTAAAACTCTCATCGGCCCTCGTGCCGCGTGGGTGAACGCCGGAATGCCAGATCCCGACTCTGAGCTTTGGCGAGATGTGTGTTACATGTTCCAACGTCCGTGGTTCAGGAGGGCATGGATTGTTCAAGAATCTATCGCAGCGCGCACAGTCCAGTTCATTTGCGGAAAATGGATCTTTGATTGGAACGATCTTCATTGTGCAATGGAGATTGTGGATCGCAAACTTGGCATGTATGCATTTGCAGAGTCGTGGCGACCTTTTATGATCTTGTCGGAGCACCGGGAATGGGAAGCCGCATCACAACGCTGGCCACTTCTCCATCTTATCCAGACTTTTAGGTACGTACAAACGGGGAAGTATCAAAGAGATCGATTTTTTGCGCTGTTGGGCTTGGCCGCGGACGGAGACAATCCACTCTTCGAGCCCGACTACGATAGTCCTTTGGAGGTGGTTGTCCGTCGCTTTGCGCAAGGGTTTGTGGAGGCTGGCTACGGTATGGAACTTCTATACGACGCCGGATTAGACAAACAGAAAGGAGAGAGTCGATTTCCTTCCTGGGTACCGGACTGGACTATAGAAGCATCGGATCGGGGTGCTCTTAGTTCGGCAGAGGGCCGCGGTGTGACTTTCTCGGCATCCGGGCGGCTGTCAAGCCACATATTCTACGACCAAGACAAAGATATGTTGAAGGTGAGTGGGATAATGTACGATTCTATCGACTGTGTAAGTCGATTCTCCAATGTGCCGTCGCAAAGAAGCCGATACTTCCAGGAGCTGGACTCGATGATCGGTGCATGCAACCACTTCGAACCTGACCGCCAACGGCAGCTGAAAGAGACGGTCCCAATAGCAGGAGCATTATACCCAGAGTCTGGATCGTCCTGCCCAACCAGCATTACAGAGTCCTACTCGGCATTTCGAAAAGTGCTTAGAAAGGATGAGCTGAAAGCCAGGGACATGCGAGGGAATGGCAAGAAAGCAAAGACCCAACCGCCGTCTGCTCGCAAAAGCTCCGAACAGAGCCCTTCGATCATCGGAATCCGTGAGAAAAGTAAAGCTTACGCATCATTACTCGACGAGTACATAGTGGGCTGGAGGTTTGTGACAACAAGAGACGGCCGATGCGGAATCGCGCCGAATGGCGTGTTGCCTGGAGATGCGGTGGCAATTTTAAGCGGAGGCAAGGTGCCCTTCATTCTAAGGAAAGGTTTCTTACCGTGGGGTGGGGTCTTTTTGATTGGACAGTGTTACATTGATGGCATCATGCTCGGAGAAGCTGTCACGGAATATGAGGGTCAGCGACACATCCCATTGACATTGGGTTTTACCTGACGTCCGGCCTTATGAAGATCGCCGATTCCATCGCCCTGACCCAGCCACACGTGGAAGTAACTCATCTCTTAATAGTTGCAATACTCACTCCAACGAACACTTGCGGTCTTTTCCATGCCCTCAGGAGCGGCGTTGGGCAGCGCAAGTCGTTGTCGTTGTCCTCCACAGGCATGAGCTTGAATACCGGTTCCTTCTCAGTAGCAGCCCAATGTTTGAGAAAGTCAAAAGTCCTAATGCTGCACATTTTGTTTTAAGCCATGTGTGTCACCTTGATTAAAATGTGCACTTTATCTCGAATGAATCCCCTGGAGCATTAAAATTCTCAAGTCTCCCGGCTTGCGGTCAAAACGTCCACAGCCCCAGTCTGGGCCAACCCCTGATCTAAGCCAGCCCACAGCCACATACATACATACATACACACAATAGGAGCCATCATATAAACACTCCTTAATATCTTTGAAAGATGTTTCTAATTGCTAAAATACTTTGAAATATTCAGCTGATTCTTATAAAATATTATAACAAAGGTTAGAATATAAGAAAGTAGGTATTTATACTTAAAAAGTATAATGCACATAATTATTAGGCATAATAAGCATTAATATTAAGGTAAAGGGTATATTATTTATAAGTATTAATTATTATTAAAATTAATTTTTATTCTCTTTATATTCTTTATATTTTTTTATTAAATTACCTTTTATGCTTAATTATTCTTTATGCTTAATTTAATATAAAGGACTTAAAGGGCATAAAAGGTAATTAAGTGTAAAGAGTAATTAAGCATAAAGGGCTTAAAGAGTAATTTAGCATAAAGGGTTTAAAGGGTATAAAGGGTAATTAAATACAAAGGGTAATTAAGTATAAAAGGCTTAAAGGATAATTTAATATAAAGAGCTTAAAGGGTAATTTAATATAAAAAGCCTAAAAGGCATAAAGAGTAATTAAGCATAAAGAGTAATTAAGCATAAAGAGCTTAAAAGGTAATTAAGTGCAAAGGGCTTAAAGGGTAATTAAGCATAAAGGGCTTAAAAAGTAATTAAGTATAAAGAATCCTTTAATGCAAAGGGTATAAAGAATATAAAGGGTATAGGGTAAAAGTTTAAGAAGGGTTAAGGGAAAACTTAAAATTATTATTAAATTATTAAAGAAAATAAGTACTAGGTGGGCTAATGCAAAGAGCTGGGTAGGCTGACGTGGAAGCTGGGTAGGCCGACATTGGCCCTCCTCTACCGTTGCCACTTTTTCGGCAGTTGACGGTCGCTTCATGGTCTGAGTTGTCTTATCATTAAATGAACATAGCATTGGCTATTCATGTCATCAATCATCTACTCTCCTTCCAGCAGCGAGCCAACAGTCATTCCCACCTGCACGCTCTACATGGCGGCGTCGTCATCAATTTCACTTTGCGTCAGTTGAAGTCGACTAGTCTCGGACCGTGACTTGGCATTGTTCAAGGCGGGAGAGGTTAAGCGAGGAAACCATCTAAATGTGGGCGCTGGGAGAAGACGCTATTAGAAGACGCGAGTCAAGCACCTTGTTGCCTCATATGGAATAACCAACGTTAAGCGAAGCGTGTGGCAGACACCCAGTCAACTGGTCTGTCCGAGGTACTGGCGGCCCGAATGACACCATGCCTGGGTAATGGCATGTCTAGCATCGGGGCCCCGTGGCTGTTGGGCAATAAGATCTCCGTCCAATGCCTACTCAATCAGCGGTAGAGAACAACTGTGTGAGCAACAACTGAAAAATAAAATCCCACCTCTCGTGTGATTTGCGACAATGACGAAGAGGTTTGCCGAGTTGAAAGTACTCTGCGTCGCTCTCTCTTCCCCCTAGCTACAGGCCTGGACTGATCTCTCGCCATTAACTTCAGAATGCCAGGCAACATGAAAAATGATCACCGTGAACGCGCTGCATGTAATGCCCTTCAATCCAGATAGCTATTGCTGCAGTTGCACGATTACCAGTCTTATCTCCATCTAGCCAACATAGCACACCCATACGAAATATCTATTAGGAGGATCTTCTCAGCAAGGCAATGACCTGACAGGGCCTACAACGCTGGTAACTTTCCGGGGAGAACAGCCGGCTGTTAGTGGGCCTGCAGTCGATCCGCTTACCGGTACCGGGCCAAGTCGGAAGATCAGGGGCTGGGTCAGGCAGCGAGATCATCCTTGCAAGATCCTGCGGCTGAAGCAGATCTCTGGTTTTCCCCCAGACAGCTCGAGCGTATCGGACTAATTTGTTTCACCTATCGAGAATCTCTGCATCGATCAAGATCCAAGTGATGCCCAAACAAGCATTGATATTTGACCCATCGATCAGTTTTTTCTGTTGGTGCTCCTCTTGAACACGCGATTGGCATCAGACCCATGCCCCTCCCCCCTGGCCCCGCGTTCACAGATCCTTGAAAGGCCCCAGCCGCGATGTCACCATTCGGAGACTTGTCAACTATTTTCAAGAAACCAACACCCGGTTCCTAGCCAGGGTGGCACGCGTTTGTTGGTTCCCATCGGCGCTTATGCACTCGTTACGGCGCATTTGGCTCGACTCCAGCGCCTCGGAGCGACACAGGGCATCATCACGATACACGCAACAAGACAACAATGTCTCGCCTTGGTCCGCCGTCGGCGTCGGCTTCATCGTCATCGTCGGCCAGGATGTCCACGTCGCTGCGCTCCAGTCTGTCGGGCAGGAACCCGGAGACGTTATCGACCTGTACCGGCAACGAAAAGGAAACAGAAAAGAGCCTTCTGATCACCAAAGAGAGACGACCCTACGTCAACGGCACGGACGGGGCATTCGCCTACCCCTTGCCTGTCGACCTCAGCGAGACAAATCGTCACATAATGCTGGCCCTCCTCACATCAGCCGTGTTCGAAACGCCGCTCCTGTCACCGGAGCTCCTCCAAAAGCCACCACGGCGCGTCCTCGAGGTCGGCTGCGACAGCGGGTATTGGAGCGCGGTCTGCCACCGGTACTTCCAGAGCAGAGGCCACCAGGTGTCCTTCATCGGCATCGACATCAAGCCGCCCGCCGGCACTAGCGAGTGCTACAAGAGCATGGGCATGGACTGGGAGTACATCCAGTACGACCTGCGGGAGCCCGGGTGGCCGGTCCAGGACGGCTCCATCGACCTCGTGATGGCGAGGAACCTGGCGCTCGTCTACAACGCGCCTGGGTACTCGCGGGCCTCCAGCGAGTACGTGCGGGTGCTGCGGCCCGGCGGCACGCTCGAGGTCTGGGAGCACGACTTCACCATCCGCTCGGTCGCGCCCCACGCGCAGGCCGAGGACAGCGGGGAGCAGCTCGCCCACCTGGGGGTCTACCCGGTGGGGACGACAGCTGCGCTGGGCCCGTCCGTGAACCCGTACGTCGTCGACTACAACATTTGGCTCAAGTCGGCGCTCGAGGACTCGGGCCTGACGCCAATACCGTCCGCCTTGACCATTTCTCTGCTGGCGGGGTGTCTCGTTGAAGGGGCGGACGAGCTGGAGGGCATGATAGGCAAGAGGCTAGCCGTTCCGCTCACGGCACTAAAGTGGGAGCGTGAGGATGGGCAGAAAATGGTTCTGACTAACGCCCAGGCCGCCATACGCCAAACCGCACTGGACAGCTTTATCGGCATGGTCGAGGCCTTTGAGCCGCTGCTTAGGAAGTCAAATCGGAAGAATGATGACGAGTGGCAGGAATGGCTCGAAAGAGCAAAAAGAGATTGGATTCTGGGTAATGGCTTAAGCTTCGGTGAATGCCTCGAGTTTGGAGCATTAAGTCTGAGGAAAAAGAAAGATTGAACAGAAAATTCTTTGCTGTGATTAAAAGTTGCTCCGAGAAGCATGCATAATGATCCAATTACCCGCTCTTCGATATCCGAACGTGTTCCTGTTGGAAACTAGCACTTGGAAGTAGAGCGGCTTCCTCCGAAGCTCGGTGTTATCCGCTCCTTGCCCGAAGCCATGGCTGTAGAGTCCCCTGATCATGGTAGACCAACCAGGGGATGATATGCTCGTGGTAGTTGACCGTTGAAGCGCCATACTCAAGTATTCGCTTGCGTGCCTGCATATACGAAGGAGATGCCAAACAAATAGCTTGTGGCTTGCATGGGGGGGACTTTGTTGAGCGGAGCACCGAACAAGTTGCTGGCAGGAGGCAGACCCGGAAATTTTGTGCCCAGATGTCAGAGTATATGGTCGCACCGACAGCGGTCCGTATACTCATACGACATTTCATGCAAACCCTGCGAGCTTCCAGGCAACAATGGCTTCGGTGAAAACAGAAGGGTAAATGCGAGCGTTCCCGAGTGGAGGTTCCTCGAGGGCAGAGCACAGCCCCATACTGCAGATTTTGCCCAACCCGAATCCGGATACTCGTATAGCTCGCACATCGTCTTCTCCAATGCCAGGCAATGATGCTGCCGCAGCATATTCGCGCGATTCTCCTCGAACTTGGCGATGATCTCGGTTTTGTTGACACCTGCCCGGGGCTGTGCAAGTCATGGAAAACAAATAATAAATAAAGATGGCTCTTCCGTTGTGTGTGTCGAAAATTACGCTTTGCTCAACCGGCATTCGATCTCTCCTGTCAACCAGTCTTTAGATCTCAAGTATCTGATTGCTTTCCTACGGCTGTGTATCTTTCGAGGGGCCCAAGATGGCGGACTGTATTCCCAACTATGAAGACGCAGTCTGGTCGTTTTACCGATACGAACCGTCTGTAGCGGGAGCAGTCATCTTCTGCATTCTCTTTGGCATCACCTCCGGTCTGCATGCTTTTCAAATGTACACGACGCGGACCTGGTATCTCATCGCCTTAGTAATCGGTGGTCTCTGTAAGTCGCACACCAGTGACATACATTCCATTTGTTTTGCTCTCCGAGCTACTCTAATGGATCGACTTGCGTAGGCGAATGCATCGGATACATCGCTCGGTCTGTCAACGCGACGGAGGAACCTGGCTGCTGGGGTCTCGGGCCCTACGTCGCGCAGAACGTCCTGATCCTCATCGCACCCGCCTTCATGGCTGCCTCGATCTACATGATCCTCGGGAGGATCATCCTGCTCACCGATGGGGACTCGCACTCGTTGATCAGGCGGCGGTGGATCACCAAGATCTTCGTGACCGGCGACGTGCTCTCACTGCTGATGCAGTCCTCTGGTACATATACATCTGATTTTTCTGTCCTCGCCAATCCTCGTCAAGATCAATGACTGACGCGGTGACGACAATCAGGCGGAGGCATGATGGCTGCCGGGGAAAGCCTGCTCAAAACAGGAGAGAACATCATCATCGGCGGCCTCTTCGTCCAACTCGCTTTCTTCGGGTTCTTCGTGGTGGCAGCGGGCATTTTCCACAGGCGAATGTCGCTCGTACCCACGACAAAGGCTTCGGATTCCGCCGTGCGCTGGGAGAAGTACCTCCTGACGCTCTACGTGACGAGTGCACTCATCTTGGTCCGCAGCATTTTCAGGGTCATCGAATACCTCAACGGCAACGACGGGGTCCTGCTGAGGTCCGAGGTGTATCTATACGTCTTCGATGCCTTGTTAATGGTGGTCGTGCTGGTTTGGATGAACTGGTTCCACCCGTCCGAGATTGGCCTGTTGCTTCGTGGTCAGAACCCTGGAAAGAACGGGCTTGAACTTGTCGGCGTTCGCATTTAACACAGGCATTTCACTGGCCTGGAACTAAACAGGGTGTTATGTCGGGCCGTGATTTTGTACATGCGAGTCCGGGATGCTCTGCTTATCGTTCCCTGTCACTAGGAACATGATAGACAAGGCTGTAATTAGGCGTAGCTGGGATCATCCATGCTATTTGAAAGGTCTCCATATCTTCTCGAATCAACTTGCACAATCTTAAAGATGTGCCTTCGCTCCACAACTGTTTCTTGGCATTGATGATCAGGCAGTCAAATCAGACATGCTGCATCACTCACGCCGGGTTTCCTCTTCCATTGATATGCCATAACCATGACTGGCTGCTCACATGAGCCATTAGTGCCTGGCGAGCAGTCACCCCTTGGAATCTGCACTTGCTCCACAGTAAAGCCGGTACCGAGACTGTTTTCAGGCATCACTAATGTTTTGCCGCGGAACATGTCTTCAAACTCCGTGCGTGCTTCAGGCCCCACTTCCTTCCCCAGAAAGTCAAGGAGGTCCTCAAGCCTGTCTCCCTGGTGAGCTCGACTTCGGTCCAACAGCGCCTGGACGACATTATCCATTGAGCGTGGTCCGTTTGATTTATTCCGGATGAGCGTGTCCATGCGAACAAGGAACATGTTGCCTCGCTGGTACGGGAGGTTGATCATGTCCCCGTTCTCTTCATCCCCTTTCTGATCCAAGGTAGTGTTGATCAGGGGGTTCGCATAGTAAGCTCGAGCGAATTCATTCATCTGCTCGAGGAACTGGTCTGCCGTGCGCATCCCGTAGCGGAAGAGAAGTCTTGTTGAGTAAAAGTCGGCAGCACCTTCCACATACCACTCGACCGAAGAATAATTATCATCCGTGTCTGATGCAGCCACCCAGTTATGTACCAGCTCGTGGGAAAGGATGGCTTGGAGCTCTTTTGGGTCCATATTGCCTTCTTGTACGGGAAACATGAACGACCGAGTCTTCGCGCCAGCCCCGGTGCTCTGATTAGCGGGGAACTTTCGAGCAAAGACGCGATATGTATCATCAGGATCGCGGAAGAACTTGCGCATGTGATCAAAGACCTCCTGCGTAAATACTGCGGTCTCTGTGATAATGAAATCCTTAGGCGGGTCGTCAAACCAATACGTCGTGTAATTGGACAAGGTTCCCGCGGGTGGGAAACTCTGCATCTGCCCAACCGCGAAATAGGATTCACTGACGAAGCTTGGGGGTCCGGCCGCAGTGACTGATGGGCCCTCGCCGAGACTCCAGACGGCTCTTGTGCCATTAGGCGCCTTGGACAGGTCCCAGTCCAACTTGAACGTATAGTTTCCCTCCTTTGGCATGGGTAGGAAACCCAGGCCCGGGCCAAATATAGCTTTGCCATTATTCTCAGCTCCCATGTGCAGGAACTCCCCCTTCCCAGGGTTTAGCTTGGGCTTCGCAGTGAAGCTCAGGGCGACATCGCCTTTGCTTGCCCTTGCAGCAATGTAATGGCGGTCGTCGTCGTCGTCTTGCTGAGCCAGTGCCAACTTCCCGCTGGCATCCGAGGCTTCTATGTCTTTCGAGTCATATTCCTGTGTCGTAGCCAGCGGGTCGCTGAGGGAGAGCGACACGAGCGTCCCATTCGCCGGTGTGTTGGGCGCTTGGATGTTCAGGCGGACGTCGAGGCTGGTCGCCTTGTTGCCCTCGAAATTGGGCGTGATGGATATCTTAACAGTCGGCAGGCCTTGTGTCATTGCGGTAGCGAACATGCGAACTAAAGGCAAACACAAAGTGGTGGATTGGATGAAACGCATGTCCTAGTGCTGCTGCGGCTCAAGAACGTTACAAGCTGTGAAGAATGTTTTTCCGGTTGTGGGGTCCGAGCGTAGCTAAGCGAGAACTTAATTCACTGTTGGGCAGTTCGGTGATAGCTGGCTGAAACTGAAGTTTATATTCGCTGTCAGCTGGGAGATATCGACGTATATACGTGTAGGTGGACTATATCAACGGATCAAGCTTACATAGACTTCCTCCCCTTATTATCACTCGCGTTAAGGTTGGCAAATTGCTCTTAGCGCAGGTCCATCTTATATAACTAAGTCGTCCTAATAATTATTATTTTCCTAAATTTCATTACAATCTTAGTTAATATACCAGTCTTATTACTAAAAATGTACTTAACTTAACTTAAATTCTTTAATATTATACTTATTAAGAATGAAAAGGAGTTATTATGGAAAGTAAGAAAAGTAAGATAACTAGCTTAGGTTTAAGTCCTGGTTTACTGCTTAATTCCAAGAATGAAATTAAGGTTAATTATACACTCACCACGGCTTAACTTGACTTAACTTAAAGCTTGCCGCCATAAGGATCGCTAAGCCTAATCATCATCTTGAGAAGGGCCTACATACCTAATCCATCCCCTACCATTCCTGCCCTTTACTCGCTTAGCACCAGGTCCCCTAACCCTGGCGACGTCACCCCAACACCCTTATGCTGCTGCTTCACAAATTCAGCTGCACCTCGAAGACCTCAGCAACCTCTATGTTTCCATGCTGTTATTTAACCTCTCAGGGCGTGGCACGGCTAAGTCAATGGATGCTTTCTGCGGGTTCAGCACCAGAAGAGTTGTATTTAGACTGGTGTGGGTATAGCCGACCAATGTCAGTATGCCGACAAAGACTCAGGAATCAATTTATGGGTTACATTTTGATATCATCTTAATCTATGTCCCAATTTTCGATTAAGCAAGGGAACTATCGTATTAAAGATGTTCAGGTACGTTAGTAACCGTAACTAAATCACTCCATACAGACCGGCTGGCGCACCAACGCTGGTAAGATGCAGAGTCGTGATCAACAGAGGAGAGTTGATTTGAAGGACTATCATATCCAAGGCACTGTTCACGATAAGGAATGGCATTACTGGCTCAGTTCATGTAGCCAACGCTCTATTCAAGATGTATTTGGAGTCAATTGCGGGTGCAATGTACTTCAACTTCAACTTGAGGACCTAAGCAAGAACTTGTATTCCTCCCTTGCGCGAATGAAGGTTCAGCAGTGTATACCAGGACTGCGCTCAAATCTCCGGTAAGATCTAATAAGCTAGCAAATAACCCTCCTTGGATGACAACTAGTTCTGCTATGATCAATTGGTTCAATTACAGCTTTTCCACCGCCTCGTCGCCTCAGCGAGCTCATCGTCGCCTGAGAATAGGCTCTTCGTGCCCTCAGACCAGCTATGGCCGCTATCGGTCAATATTTCCTTAACATTAGCCATTGTATAGTGGCGTTTTAAAGTCCCTAAGACAGTGCCCAGAAAAGAGAAGAAAGAATGAGTGGGATGCTTAATGGTCCACCTTTATATACATATTTTCAACATCCTGTTCTCGGCATTATAGCGGAGCTAGAACACGTAGTTGCTTTCTGACACATGAGAGACCATTTATCGGTGTGAAAGCCTTGGCCATTAACTCAGCCACAGGCCCCCTCGTGATGCGGGGTACATTGTCCACTAATGATAAGGCATTTTTTTCTTCATTGGGTTTGATGGGAATAACGGGTCGCAGGCACCAACGCACAAGTCAGATGACTCATCATATTATAAAAGCTATATAAAGAGGCAGGCCTGGAGCCGTTGCACTCCTCGCCATTTCCACAACTTTGAACAGCTGCAAGGACTCGAACTGCTCTGTACAAAAATCCCGAATTCTGATCCACTCCAGGCACCAATTCAACCCCGACTTATCCTCGTTGTCCCAAGGCTCTGCAATGACGGTGCAGATTCGCCTCGTAATTCTCTTCTTCGTTTGCCTCTCACTTGCCTCGACCGGTCTCAATTCGGTAAATGCTCGCTTCGCAGTTATCTTGCGAAACAAGGCAAGAGCCAACTACACGAACAGCGATGATTGGGACCTCGACAATTCGTTTGAAACGCTTGCGAAAACCATCCTCGCAAACACTGTGACCCCGGCTTTGGGTACTGGCTTGTTCTCTGGCGTCGGAATCTTCACTGCAATCAATCTGTCAGGGTTCAAGAGACACGCAGTCTGGCAAATAATCGTCGGTCTCTTGTTGATCTCTACCGGTGGATACATTGCAGATCATGTCGAGGGCTTCCAGGCCGCTTTTGAAAAGTTCACCGCTGGAGACGGAATTCCTTACTACGGGGTCATATATTACGGTTGTGTTGCTCAGGCGGTCTACGGCTCTGTTCTCATCTTGCTTAGCTTCCCCATCAAGATCTGTGATCGTTATTCATAATAGGTAAAGAAACTAGCTTCAGCTACATGCAGAGACGCGGGGACTGCTAGGGGCAACGGGGAGAGATGTTTCAAGCTTGAGTGATACCTAGTGATTTTATTATCTAAATATTGCCAGTCATCTCCCTAGCCTGTCGCGTTGTGTGCGAGGTGTCTTGTCAAACGACATTTACGTCACAGTCTTACATCAACATCTCTCTCCGTACACATGAACGGCCTATCCCATTTTACTCTTCATTTCAACCCAAGCCACCCTGAACAGGTAATGGCAGCACTTTATCGCACTGAGGATGATGGTTGATCTCGCTCACTGCTAAGCAAGGGACAATTTAAAGGATCTTAGTATTACTCAAGGTTACTTACCCTCCCCCCATTCTTGTCGTAATCGCGTTTCTTACACAATGCTATAATCTCTGTCCAGAGTTGCAACTGTAAATGAAGCCTGGGCTGTAGGAAGCACAGAGGGGAACTGCGTATGTGCGATTGAGACTTGGGTTACCTAACGCCGTCTTGGCGTTGCCCAGGTGCCTGACTGATCACTTAGTACCAGCATTAATACCAATACCAACACCATCTGCTCTCTCTCCTAGAGAAGGCAGCTAGAGTAAATCTTATAAAGTTGCTAGCTGTATACTAGCTGTAAAGTAGCTGTCTACCTAATTACACCTAATTCACTACTTGTTTACACCCTTTATGCCTGCTATAGTAACTTACTTATAGCTAGCCCTAAGCTTTTAATAAATCGACCTATTACTAGATCTTTCTCTGCTACTATCAGGGGACCTTATAGTATTCTACCACAGTATGCACTAATAGACATGGAGGGGAATAACGGTAAAACGGACCGCATCCAGCTCAAAGTCGATGGACTTTGCACGAAGCACTTCGACACTAAGTTGTCCGAGTTTTGTTGCTATGCGTATGAACGTTATTTCGGCGTCGGTCGTAGCCTAGCCCCGCTGCAGACGATTCATCCGCCAGACTATCATTATATGCTACTGCTGTCACTTCTAGTCCTTCCCATGCCCTGTCTGGTTCCCTGAGAGACGAGTCTCAAGAGAGATAACCCAGGCATTGGCTTTGTATCGAGGTCATTGCTTGCGCCTGCTGCGGTCTGTCTTACCGCTGTCGTCGGCAACTGCAAGTATCCATGCGTTGAATTCGTAGCCAGCGCGACAGCTGAGAGCGGCGCGTCATTGACTGACACGGGAGGCGACGCTGGCGCGGGCCGCGAGACGTGATCACTGCTTCCCACTTGGGCCTTCCGTTCCTCTTTCTGCCGAGCTGCTCATGGTTGATGTCCGCCCATCCTCGGGATTGCACTTTTTCCAAACGGATTGGGTCTAAATAGACTCTCAGCTCGGTGAGCGTGCCCGTATTGTTGTGGAGTTAGAAGAGGAGAAAGTTATTTCGCTGGGTTCAATTTTGAGACTGTATACGTCATCCAACATATTAATAACGAGCCCAGATTACAGCTGTATTTTTTGTCTCATCGCCCGGATCTCAGAGTCATATTTGACTATCGAAGACCACGAGTTGTGCTATTAATGCACAAGAAAGAATAAGCAATCTTATCTGGCGAAAACAAAACATCGTCAGGTAAGAATCTATGAGAACAATGTCGTTGTTTATATATTAAAACTTTAGACTTTTATTCAGCGCACGGTTGACGATCCAAGGCTTGTTTATCCGACTCCGTACATGCAATTGGCGGAAGCGTAAATGCCTAGGCACCTATGCCACTGCTGTACTCGGCGTTGACTTATAATTTCTTGGGGACCGGCGGCACTAGTCACGGTGGCTACGGGGGATAAGGAGTTGCTATTGGAATTCAAAGGTAGGTAGTCAATCCTGTACATTCTTTAAGGCCTTTGAAGTTGTAGTGAAAATATAATGAATTTCGAACGCAGAGGCTGCATGGAGAACATTGAATGCTTGACTTGGGTCTTCGGCAGCCTGTCCTGGTCTGCAACAAACCCGAATTGGTCTAGCGCACGCGCGGACGGTGCACCATGGTACAGTCTGACAGCTTCCTGACGTGGTGGCAGGCGTTGTCTTTTTCAACGACGAATCTCGCCCGTTACACTCACAGTCTACGAGGACTGGCTTCTGTCACGACCATCATTGATGCCTTCCACCCCGTGGTGAGAGTTTATTCCGTCGAGACCTCTCGTATCCGCATCCCCTGCACTAGCCTGGAATGCAACAAGGTGGCCAGTGATTGCGCGGCCGTCACTGGCAGACACAGCCCCTTTGCGGAGAATCCGCCCAATGGGGAGAGTTGCCAAGGCCCCAAATACGCGCATTCGGATTCGTATCTCGTACCTCGTACCTCGTAAACTCCAAACAGATCACTGATAAACCCGCGTATTCTTTACGGCATACGAAAAGGTTCACCACCTGTTCACCGCACGATCATCTGGTCCGGGGCGTTAAGGTCGGATCTCTCACGCATTCCGGTCTCGATGCCTACTCGCCGCGCACATAAGAAGTCCCGTCTCGGGTGTGCAGAATGTAAACGGAGAAAAATCAAGGTACGAAACTTGACCGTTCTCCAATCACTATCGACCTACCTCCTACCCTTTCCTTTCCCACGTGCCTCCTTTCCTGAGCGGCTCGAAACTCTCGTCTCACATGTTCGCCTTCTGTAGTGCGACGAAGTACACCCGATATGCTGGAACTGCACGCGGTATGGAGTTCTCTGCAGCTTTGACCCTGCGAATCGTGCCCGACCCGCCGCACTGTGTCAGGCTGGCATCAGTCCCGGATCCATAGGGACGACGACTTCAACTCCTGGCGCTATCGACTCGCCACAAAGCGCAGCAGCTTGGCCCGACCTTCTAGCATCCACCACTTCTTCCGGGTCTGCAACACGACGCGTTCCGCCAGCGGATGAGCACGCACCACGAGCAGACATTGGATCCAATCCTGATTCACTCGGCGTGGCTAGCCCATCCTTACGGGCTCTCGAATTGATGCACCACTTCTGCGTAAGTACCAGCGAGACCTTGGCACTGCGTGAAGACAGGCGCTATGTCTGGCGCGTTGTATTCCCCCAGGAGGGCTATCGTCACCCCTTCGTCATGCACGGCCTTCTTTCATTGGCCGCCCTCCACAAAGCCTACCTCTTTCCGGCAAGGAGGCTAGAATATCTGAGTCTGGGAGCCTCTCACCATGCCCTTGGTCTGGAGAGATTCAGGACCTTACTATCTGACATTGGGGACGACAACTGGAGAGCCATGGTGTGCTACGCTTCGATCGTCGTCATCCACGTCTGCTCCCTCGCGGCCCGATCAGAAAATGGATGTATTGCAGAGCCTGTTAGAAGCACATGGGAGTTTTTCACTGTTGTCCGAGGCTTTAAAACAACTTTGAAAGACTTCACCGGCCGGATCGGCCGAACGAGTCTGGCTCCCCTCATTTGGAGCATTTTCCCGCCGGACGAAGAGGATGAATTGATACAGAGGTTCGTTCCAATCCCCTAGGCCATCACTGAATGAGAACGATCGGGCTTGGAAGAAGGAAGAAATGCACAATGTAACTGATCGGTTACGTGCAACAGCAAAATCAATCTCCACCAGTCCGCGCTTCCGCCTGACACCATTTCCGCACTGTCCCAACTCCGTTCCTTTTACGAGGGCGAGGACTTGCTGTCCAACCGCGACGCCTACGCCAAAGCCGTCTCGACAATGGAGTTTATATCAAATACAATGGCCTCCAACGGACCTGATATCGAGGTCGGATTGGCGATTTGGTGGGCGTATGATGTTCCCCAAACTGTCATGAATGACATCCGACAGCATAAACCTCATGCACTGCTCCTCCTGGCGTACTTCTCCGTACTTTTAGCAACAACGGACACGCGATATTGGTTCCTTCAGGGATGGGCAAAACAACTCCTGGATGACGTAGATAGACGTCTCCGATCCAAGGAGCGCTTTCTGCAATGGCTTGATTGGCCGAGAAATAACACACGGTGAACTGGTCAAACCAAGACAGTGTGCTCATTTGCCGCAGGTAGAGGTTTTATCTAGCAGATATTTCCAAAGGACTGTTCCGCGGCTGGCTGCTACACTTAGTGCAACGTTGGACGCCATTCCCTCAGCCTCTCTCCATTTCTATAGAACAGATAGGGGAAAGGTGTAAACGCGAACGCCATGAAAGCCAAAAGGGTATTTCCCCACCCATATCCAAGACCATTGTACAAGTTGTTTGCACACAATGGTAGCAGTCCCCCTACCAAACATCTCAAGACAGCCGATGCACCAACAGGGCCAGCCGCTTCGGTATGGAAGACGTCAATCAGGTACGTTGTCACCGGCATCATAAAAGCCACCATGCCCCAGGAGAAGACCATACAGCCGACAATCGGTAGAATCCAGTGCAGTTTGTGTTCAAATGCCCAGCCGTAGATAATTAGACCTACGGCACACAATGGCGATGCAATGCTGATCGGTGCCAGGCGTATCTCGGGTGATGGCTTTGAGTTTTGGGACTTCTGTATATACTCTCTGTCTGCGATGATGGAGTAGACAGCGAGTCCCATGAACAGACCCGTACCGAGTCCTAGATAGGGCAGGCCAGATGCACCAGTTGACCAGCCGTAGATTTGTTGATATACGGTGGACATAGTCGAGAGCATCAGGAACATGATTCCGAGTATCACTGCCAGTCCCAAAGCTGACAGAGCCACAATTGGGGACAGGACGAGGAATTTCATAGGCCGGATGATGGAACACCCGAGAACTTCGAATCCGGAACCTTGATGAGGAATTGCTGCATAGAGCTTTGGGTTGCTGGTTTCCCCTTGCAGCCTTCGTACTTTTCGCTCCAGTATCAGAGGTCGGTATGTTTCCCTGAATGCGAGGATCGTCCCAAGTAATGACAGCGCGCCCCTAGAAAATCGTCA
Source organism: Diaporthe citrichinensis (assembly GCA_014872995.1). Lineage (NCBI taxonomy): Eukaryota > Fungi > Ascomycota > Sordariomycetes > Diaporthales > Diaporthaceae > Diaporthe > Diaporthe citrichinensis. The sequence continues at coordinate 226,179 of JADAZR010000076.1, read as the reverse complement.
GCCACTTCGTCCATTTCGTTGTGATTTGCCTAGGACTGCCTCACGTGATAGATATGACCCAGCAGACCCATCTCCAGCCCAGCTTTTCTGTGATATAACCGCCTGCGATAGGGCCAATGATGGGGCCCAAGAGCAACCCAAACCCATACATAGCAGTGGCCCGTCCTCTCTCGCAAGGAACAAACATATCGCCAATCACGCCGCCTCCAATCGCCGGCGGAGCAGCTGCGGCCACGCCTTGGAGCAGCCTGAACCCGACCAACTGCCCGAGCGACTGAGACACCGCCGCCGCCACCCCGAATACAACAAAGAGTGCGTTGGTGACGTGGATTACTGAGCAGCGGCCGTAAACCTCCGACACTCCCGAGGTAAGCAGCAGGCCGGCTGCCATGCCCACCATGAACACAGAAACCACAAAGACAGCTATGGTCATGTCCGTGGAGCGGAAATCCGTGATGACCTCCTGTGCTGCCGGGGCTAGCATGGACGACGCCATCTGCCCTAGCGCAGAAAGGAGGGCGACGTTGATGACGATGGAGAACTTCTTGCGGCTTGGCCAGTTAAGGGGGTCATCTTGGTCGTGGGGCCCGTCAAAATCGATGCATTCGGTACTCCTGGCTGACTTGTCTGTGTTTGCTGCTGCTTCCGGGTCGTCTGTGACGCTGATGATACTTGAACCAGGCCCACTCCCGCAGCTGGCTTCAACCTGTCGCAATTGAGTTCCCTCTTCCATCGGCGTGTTTTGATCACGGTTGAGGGGGGACATGTTGGGGGATCTGGGCTTGTTCGAATAATCGTGAGTTTCGGTAGATATGGTTGGTAAGGGAGTCAACAAGGGGTGGCTCATGCCTGGTCCTATTATAGACGTGTGTAACTGTAATGATGATTTGGATGCCAAGGTGGCAGGTTCATTATGTCTAGATACCAAAGCTGTTTAAATACCATGCCGTCCATTCCATTTGACAGGTGTCAGGGCTGGACAGAGTTACCCTATCTACTGCTTTGTGCTCCCAGGGCTCTACCACCGCTATCCATCGCGCGGATCAAACCCAACCGTTCTGCTTCATGGTGCATTCGGTGATAATATGGCACATGGATTACATCAAGTTGCAGAAAGGCGTGCAAGTCTACCAGTTGTACAGTATACCCAGCCCACCGCCATTTCGACTAGCCTATCGTGCTGCGTGTGTGATTTCGGGCTTTAAGCGAGCGAGGCGTGTCCCGTTCTCGTACCACGATCCGTATCGAAATTGACACACAAGGCCTCCCCTTGCCGGTGTCTCCACGTACCCTTTCCGCAGAGCCGACGTCCCGCGCTGGCTGCAATTTGTTTCCAAAACATCTCATTTGAAGCAATCAGCAAGGGCGAGTGATTTATATGAAGTCGGTCTAGAATCGCAGCCATGTTGTTGTCAGTCTGCCCTGATATCAACCACCCCCCTTTGGATGCAAAGGTCACCAGAAACGTGATCCAGATTCGGGTTTGAAGCTGACAACATCAAATGAAGACCCGACAGCCACGGTATACCGATTTGCGCTGCGCAACACAAGCAACGAGTCAGAAAACATTCCGGTGTGTGAGACACAGTGCAGTGATACAAACAGCACCAGGGCGGTGCTGTCGGGTAAATTTCCTTGTTTCTAGAATCTCGACCGGTCTAGTATGGTCACACAAACACTTCATCTGTGACAGGAAAACGGCCTCCACGCTGACACTGTGGTATAACTCATGTCACCCATGAATACACACCACGTTTCGTACTCATTGACGAAGTCAGTCTACGACAGTGGCTGGATGTCGGGTGCCGTCGATCGTGCGGCATAAGAATAGGTGGCGCGGGCCCTGGCAGGTCAGCTCGGCGTGTAGCCCAGGCATTTGTTGGTGAGATTGCATCGTCTCGTGGGGGTTGTCATGCTGCTCAAGGCAAGCGATTCCGTCCCGAAGCCCTTGAGATACACGTCCTACCTAACACGATCTTTACGCAAGTTTGACTTTCCCGATACCATATCGTTGCTGGTAAAGACCTTCACCACTACATAATGTGCCAGTCGGGTAGTAACATTGTTCATTTCCCCTACAATGTGCAACCCCTACGCAGGCATCTGGTTAGATGACCATGGACTTAATTACGGATTCTCAAATGAAGAACAGATATTCAAATTCTAGCGCTTGTTTGAAGTTGCAATTTTGCCTAGTGAAAACGCTATCTGCCCTGATTTTTTCTTCGCTGGTAGTTTCATGGAGCCCTCAATCTTCATCGACTTCCGGTTGAACGTCGAACAACTTCATTGAACATCACTAGGCATAGCCATCGGATAACAGCATAGCTAAACCCCCCATCCAAACCCGATTGGACCCTGACGTACTCGTAACGAAACTGCGTCCACATCATCTCGTTGTACTGGTTTCCACGATTTCGATGCTGGAGGATCCGGAGGTCGTCAAAACTTTGTCGCAGTATATGACCCATCTCTGAATTCCGTATCGCAGCATAATCCTCGTGAGCCAAAAGCTCCAGGTTACTAAGATATTCCGCCAGATGCGGAATCTCAAGGTCCACCATACGCGGAATCCGAAGGTCTCCAGCTTGACGGCCGGGGCCTGGCTCTGGCATCCTTGCCCGGGGATTTGCAGGGATTGGTCTCGCGGGGAAAACATGATGATCAATCAGGCGTTGTTGGGGGGTCGAAGGCAGAGGAGCAAAAAATCCCGGATATGGATTAAAATTTGGCCTTTGCGGTGGATTTGTGAGGCCGTGGGCTTCAAGAAAGGCTGGTATGTTGCTCTGGTTTGTATTCGGTGGTAAGCTCTGTGCAGTCCGCTCTCTTTGGTCTTGAATTGACCCAGGAATCAACACTTCTATTGGTGGTACGCCGTAAGTGTATCCCGGAAATGGCAGCTGGTTGATCACGGGCGGCGGTACGCCGTGAGTGTATCCCAGCAATAGCGGCTGGTTGACCACGGGCTGGTTGATCACGGGCGGTGGTACGCCGTAAGTATATCCCAGCAATGGCGGCTGGTTGATCACGGGCGGCGGTACGCCGTGAGTATATCCCAGCAATGGCGGCTGGTTGACCACGGGCTGGTTGACCACGGGCTGATCGGCCATCGGCAGCTAGTCAGTTGCGCTGTCGACGATTTCTGCGGCGGCAAGGCTGGATGATTGTACTCACTGCTTGCACATTGTGAGATGGACCTGGCATGGGACTTGGCATTCTTGTATAGGGGCTTTGTTCAACTTCTTCATAACCGTAGTAAGCAAGGGTATCGGGTCTTGCGCGTAGGGGGTATTCAGTCCTGTCGGGTGCTCGACGTCCGTCATTTTCCCCACCGCTTTGGGTTGAGCTATCGTGACCCTCACGGGGATTGCTTCCGTCAGGTAGCTGAAGCTCGTCATTTTCATCACCGTCTTGAGTGGGGCTGTGTTGTCGGGGACGCCGCCGGTTGCTGTGAGATTCTTGATTTCCGTCCATCGCGGCGGCTGATTGTGTAGATGAGGTGCAGAAAATAGGGAAGACTGGAGAGGTGGGAGGCCGAATGTGTATACCGCCTTGGAGAACGATGTTGTTTCCCGAAGTAATCCAAGGAGTAACTATATCTTGATAGCGAGTGTGTGATACTAGAAGGCGATGGTATCTTGGAGTGATGGATGTGAGTGTTCAACAAGCTCGAGGTGACGCCCGACATGGGATTTGGGTTGTTGTTCTGATCATTTGTTGATGGCGCCTCCCATTTCGGCACTTTCAACAAGGAAGGCGCATGCGAAGACACTGAACATGGCGTGGCAGGAACGATTCTTTGCATTGTAATGCAGTGCCAAGTTGGTCCTGGACATACAACACTGGTGTAACTATAGGCTCTGTGCGGTCCAAAATTCTTGCATTCAGTTAGAATCTCTTCCCCTGAGATAGAGTTTGGCAGAGGAGTCGCGATAATGCCTTGGTGCTTACAGCGGTAGGTGATGATGGGCCTTACAGCTGGAGCAGACCTGCCTCTCATCGCCGCCCACCATCTATGGACGCCCCCAATACTTCCGTGGCTGATGTTAAGACGGCCGCGACAGGATCCCAATGGGGAGAGATGATCCAAAATTGTTGGAGATAGACGGTGAAAACTTCGATAACGGAACATGGCCACCCGTTGGACATGTCTCCGGAGTGTCGATGACGATGGTTTCGTTCCGACCACGCTTTTCCGTGAAGGCGATGCGGGCTTCTGGAACAGTACTTGAGAGCTCAACTATCAGTGAAAGAATCTGGGGAGCTATATGCAAGTACCAGTCTAATAAAGATTTAAGAAGACCAATTTTGTACTCGTGAACACCAATGGCCACCTGCCAGTGAGTTCAACCGTCCAGTGCAAGCTGCTATACACGAGTGTGCCGAGACCAGGGTACGTTCTTTGAAATCTCACTAAGCCATAACCATTTTGGTTTGCAGTATTAACATGCAATACAATGCTCATTCGCCTTTTCAGTCGGTCCCAAGGGTGCACCGAGACATCCATCGCCGTCGGGGGTACGCACACAAGTCTCGCCACTTCCTCCCAAGGTCCGTCGCCAGGTGGGCAAGGTGTCCTTCCCCGTGCAGGTGATTGGGTAATATACGTACGCTCTTTCCCCTTCGAACTACAACTGGCGATGAAAGTGAACCTAGAAAGGGCATGCTGTGGACTCACTGTACTTGTCAGTCCCCTGTCCCGTGTCTAGGGCTGGCGACGCAAGAAGCTTACTCATCTTCACCGCCTTCTACAGTCCTTCTATCAGCATGTTGCCTTGGACTATGAGAATGGCTATGACTTGAAATTTGACGACATTTGGTATCGCCTTGCATGTCCCTGGCTATCTCAGATGATCAATTGAGGAAGTCCTGATTCCCATGAGAACTGCCGGCGGAAAATAGTCAACCGGATGCTATTTCTTCCTCATTTTCCAGTCAGTGTCTTCGCAGAGCAGTCGAAGAGTGTCATCTGAGATAGGAGCTATGCACAAAGAGAAGAGCTGGAATGAGATGACCGCGGCTTGTTGACTGTTCTCCCTCCTCTCTCCCGTGTTTGCCAATTCCGAATTATGGGGGTTCGATTAATGGCGGCTGAGATTGGAAATGTCAAACGAAGTGCTTCCACTTGAGCAGTGTAGTTTGCTTCACACAATGGTCACAAATGAATATGAAGATGCTCCCCTGGCATGGAAACAATTGCAGCTCCCTCGTGGACAGTATATAAATTACGGGAGAGTTCAGCGTTGTCTCGGTTTCAACGACCCTTTTACTTCAGCTGCAGGGACACTGCCTGACATGACCTGGATGCCAGATTATATGGCTGGCGTCTGCAGAAATAGAGTCTAAGCTCCTCGCACGGGGTCCTTGGCACACGTTGACAAGTATTCAAGTTTTACGGATTCCATAGCTCCCAGACACATGTCTGGGTCTTCACTTTGAGGAGTCACCTCGCCCGTTCACACTTTGGCTTCACATGAGCACCGGCCATCACCCGACAAGAGGAATGGTGGAATTAATTGACGCAACATGATGGCACCCACTGATGGCCTTACAAAAGCGCAGGGAGTTGCTAAGCTGCCTCCATGAAACTCTCTTCTGCTTCTATCTCCAACAACAACAACTGATCGGACACTGAGCATTTGTCGTGCCTGATCTTGCAACTCTTGCACCATACCTGAAGCACATCATCGACTCAAAATCTTTGCCACTCCCATCCATACTCATCCTCCTTTCCAATCCAAGCAGCTCAGGATGGTTCGCCACAGACAGTCCGACATGCGGCGCGACTTTGACATGGAGGGGCGACCGCCTCGGGGCCAATACACCGTCATTCGGAGCAGTACGTTCATTCCCAACTTGCCCAGTCGACTGCTGGTGTATAACTAACGATGACTCTCGCCCGCAGCTTTCACCACTTCCCAGTCCCGACACAGGGGCAATCCGGGACAGAGCATGCTTCCCGGCGACAGCATGGCCGGTGATTCTCGACCGAGGCGTAACGGCCAGAATCGAGCCGATCCGATCCCAAACTGGATCGATGAGTTGCCCAGGGACTACCCTCAACCCCCACCCATGAGGCCCGCTCCTCCTCCCAGGACCCAATTCGGCCAGTTCCAGCAAGCAACTTCCGTCACCCCAAGCAACTCCGTCTCACGATTTGACCGTCAGTCATCTCGGAGCTTCCGGGAAGGCCGAACTGGGCTTTCTCGGGATGAGCCTGAGATGCCTCGAGGAAGCTCTGGTCTTGCGAGGCCCCGTGACTCGCAGTTTCTCGCTCAGAGAGACACATACGGATACGACCAGAGACCGAACGACCTTTATCGGGCCAGAGCTCCACAGTGGGCTGGTGCCGACCCTGAGACGCCACGGGTGGTGAACAACTACTTCACGACAAACAACCACCAGCAGTACAACGTGGACAACAGCCGGCACCAGCGAGTGAATGCCCAGGGTCAAGTCAACACCCAGAACATTCGATACCGTTCTGTCACTACGAACCGCGGCGACACCGCCGACAACTCCAGAACCACGCAGCGCATCTCATCCTCGGGCCACCAGCACCACCGACAGAGCCGCCACCACCGCGAGTACCGCGGCTAGGAGACCGGGGCTCCGAGTGAGACGATCCCTCTTCGAGGCCCGAGGATGAAGTGCACCCGCGGCCTCTTCATCAGCGGCAAGCGCATCACGACCCACCACCACGTTCCTGACGACCGCCCCTGTCTGGTGGAAGGCTGCAGGACGAAGCACTGCCTGCGGGTCGTTGAGGGCGAGAGGATCTACTCGGAGTTCTGTTCTGCGCACTCGTGTCGGCACTTCTGGCCTGAGTTTTGCACGTGCCCCACGTACTCTGGGGACAAGTACTGCTCTTGCCATTCGAGGCGTTAAGGGCTCTGGGGCCTCGGGGGCGAGGCTGAGCGCAGGGTGGGAGGGAAGACTGGTACGCTGTGGGAGGGACGACTACGGCACGTGGGGCACTGCAGAGTATTCTTACTTGTTTACTGATGGGCTCACCGTCGGCCATGAAGGGGTCAGGATCAGTCACGATTCCCCTTCTGCGCTAGCCTTATCACCATGCCTTGCTTGGCAGAACACTTTTAGATATATAGACTTAGCTGCGTTTTGAACTGTGTCCTTCCACATTTTCCCAAACAGGTTTAGCTCTCTGGTCAATAGCAGTGCTTCTTCTCTCCCTCTCCCTTCTTCCATCTTCAACAAGGCAGACCATACCCGTTTGGGAAATGGAAGGGGGCCACGATGACCTCGAGTGAATCATCTCGACTACCAGGGGTCCCAAAGTGGCTAGATCAAACTCACTTGAACGTTCTTGATCACTTCACTTGATCAGCCTCGTCTAGTTGACTTTGATGACCTAGTTGACGACCTAGTGAATGTACAATTCACTTCGACGGCCTAAATCATTCACTAGATCAGCTTGGAGGTTGCGGCAACATGACAGCCCACCTTCAAACATAAATACCCTCGCTGTCCTCCTACCTTCGTCTGCAACTTCCTTCTTCTTCCTTCTTTCAGCAAAGCGAAAGCTGACCTTCCGACACAACAGTCGTCAATCTTGTTGTGTTGTCAACTTACCTGACACGTCTTGACAACTCCAGTCAACCCTCTTCATACACCCATCTCCCTCTTTGACCAGGGCTCATCCCCTCTCTTCTCGTGTCAGCTTTCCTGTCGTTGACTTACAGTCTTGTCAACCACCCGTATCACCATGCCTTCTCAGAACACTCAATCTCAGGCCCAGCAGAAGCAGGCTGGTGTCCAGGGCACTCACTCCGCTACTCGCAGCAGTATGTGTTATACACAGACCCCCACTCCACTCACATTTACTAACATTGGTCATCACAGCGGCTTCTACCTCCAAGTTGCGAATGGGCAATGGAGCAGCCAACCAGCAGCAGAGCTCTTCGGGCGTCCAAGGAGGCTGTCGATCTGAGCCACCTCGACCCAAGCCTTCCTACCCAGCTCCGTCGACAATTTTTCCCTCGGATTCCATCAGTGTCCGGGGAGTTGAGACTGCTCCCAGCAAGCAGACCCGACCCAATGTCGACTACGGCAGCTTCAGCAGACCCCAGAATGGATCCATCAAACCCTCCGCACCGAAGCCTGCGGTAGCGAGCCGGAATACTCCACAGGTCCCTCAGCAGACAGCCGCGCCCACTTTCGGCTGGGAACAGTACGATTACCAGGACCAATACACACCTTCATCTTTCGGACCAGGTCCACAGCCCAGCCGCAGCGGAAACTCGCAAGCCCCATCTCGTGCGCCATCGGCAAGCACCCAGAAAGCCCCATCCTCCTCTCGCCCAATTCCATCAGGAAGCAATGAGCGAGCAGCTCCATCTCAGAGTCCAGCGTCAGCAGCGGCCAACAACCAATACCCACCATCCTCCTCGAGGTCAAACGTTCCCGGCAATGTCCGAAGCACCACCGCGCCTTCTACGGCGAGGGTGGCGAATCAGCAGCCCTCTGAGGTTCCTCAGAGCGTGACCAGACAGGCGGCTCCGGTGTCGATGGCTGGAACGTCTACCGGGTCCTCCAGGCACAATTGGGCCGTGGGAAACTCGGGTATGCAGTCCCAACAGCCAGCTGGTCCTCAGCTCCCCCAGGGCATAAGCATCGGTGTTCCACCTGCTGCTCAAATGCACTTCCACTACAACCAGGTGGATAATCGGCAGCTGCACATCAGCAATGTAAGCATAAGTCTTCTCAACTCATTACGCTCCGGAGCATGTGACTAACACACAGTAGAATGCCCCTCAGAACGTTGTCACCAACAACAACCAGAGGTACAACACAGACAACTCGAATCACCACAACACCCATGCCCCGCAGGCGAACACCTACAACACCACTGCAACCAACGTGGGCAATAGCTACACCAACGTCTCCCAGAAAGCCACCACGGTTCGGCAATCTGCAGGCCCAAGCGGCTACGGCCGGCCGCCGAGCGAGTCGATGGCCATCCGGGACAAGCAGTACACCACGGTGAAGCAGGTGTCGTTCAACGAGTGGACCGACAAGCGCAAAGTCACATACAAGGAGGTTCCCAACGACCGCCCCTGTTAGGTGCAGGGGTGCAGCGAGAACCACTGCCTTCGTGTCGTTGACGGAAAGAAGATCTACTCGATGTACTGCTCCGACCACAGCTGCCGCTACCTCTGGCCGAACTTCTGTTCCTGCCCGAAGTACCCCGGTAGCAAGAACTGCACCTGCCACGGCGGGGAGTAAAGGGTGGTGATTGAGCAGACAAGAGCCAATTCAGGGGCTGGTGGGATGTTCTTGATGTGCGATGCTGTACGGCACGGTTGAGGGTCGGATTCTGGAAACAAGAGGAATCTGGGATTGGACAGATGGATCGGATGGGATGCCTTATGGGACGGATGCTCGTTGAGACGAAAAGGCATTAGAGTGGAATAGAAGTCCCCGGTTTGGATTCTTTTCCCAAGCCGAATCCAGCGGATATTAGAGATTTGGGGGCGACGTCACTGTCTGGGAAGACTTTACTCCTCAAGGCACACTGAGCAGGATTTTGAGAGAAATACCAATATAAATACCATGCGAGCAAATCGTGCTAGCATTCCGGCACAAACTTTGCCAATCTATAAGGCAGTGCTATAGTTCTACCACCGTGGGTATATCCCATGCAACTGCAGAACACCATATGCTGATCAGTAGCATGGGGTTCCCATGAACGCCGGCTTCGACCTACTTACACAAATAATCTTGTCGACGTTGAATGGTGCCATTCATGATATGCAATGGGGCGAAATGGTGGCTGAACTATGAATTGTGATACGGTAACACCGACCTGGTCATTTGGCTGAATTCATCACCCTCTTCCATTTTAGCCATATCGTTCATCAGTATGATTATCACGTGCCGAGTATGCAATGTGGTGTCACGGTAGTTGGCCCGATTCAATTTGGTCACCATCCATGTGCAAGATATTATCTCAATGAAGACTACGTTCTTGTTTATTTTATCTCAAGAGTGTCCTTGATTCGTGGTGTAGAGCGAATGGAGTCGTTGTCCCAGCAAGTCTTTACACACTCGCACGTCTATTGGGTATGCAACTGACATGCCTGGTAAGCTGCCAGATAAGTCAGAGTATTGCAAGCCATGGTAGCGATACTAGTCTGGCTTAGATCCTACCGCTTCGCCCAGCCATCACTCGGGTATAACTGTACCGAGCACGCCGTTGAACTATAATCCCAATCGTTGTAGGGATTGGTAAGGACAATGCCCATAACGAGATGCTCACAGACTGCATAATTCGCACACAAAAGACGCCTAGGATAGCTCTTGACTATATCTCGAGTCGCAGTATCAGAAATTGTGACTATTGAGTTGCACGCTGCTGATGGCATCCATCCCCCGCGTCAAGCAACGCTTCGGCGCGCAATGAAGGAACCGTTGACTTGGCAGCGGGCTCCGAACAAGGGCGAGCCCAGTCACGATGCCGCATCTCCGCACGCCGCGCGCCGGTCCCGCAGGATGGGATGAGCTTTCAGGAGGAACCCCTCACGATCTCCAACAACTTGAAATCCAGGGAGCAATAAAAGACAGACCTTGTGGAGCTGGACGTGAGAGGGGATGATTGTCCAGTGCTTAAACCAACTCTGGTCTCCCAGGATCTAGACGCCAGAGGCAGTGAGAAAGGTCTATTCTCATATAGACTTTCCCTAATGCAATAAGAGAAGGGAAACTACAAATATACTATTCTCCATCATGTTGCACCAAGAAGAGCGAGTGCCCCAAGGGTACACACTCGTAGAGCAGCCAGGCGAAGGCCGCAACCCCAGCGCCATACACCTCCGCTCCGACGGGGAGCTGACCAAGCCCTGCGACTTCACCTTCGAGGCCATCAGGCCCAACGTCTTTCGCACGACGTTCACTTCAGAAGACCACCCACTTCCGCCGTTCCCAAGCCTTCGCCTCCCAAGCATCGACGACGCCGGCGCCACAACCGTAACTCAGGCCAGCGACACATCAACGAAACAAATCAAGCTTGAGAACACCAAGACCGGTACCACCGCCACAGTTGACTTCACCCACACGCCCGTGGTATCCATCCACCTGCACAACAAGCCCCTCCACAATGACCTCCCTCACCGGTCATACGCCCTCGACGGCCCCGGGGCGGCGCACTACTCTGTCTACAAGCAGAACACGTTGCACGTAGGGCTAGGCGAGAAAGCGGCGCCGATGGACCTGTCCGGGCGCGGGTTCCAGATCACGGCGTCCGACACCTTCGGCTACGACGCGCACCGGACGGACCCGCTGTACAAGCACGTTCCGCTGCTCATCAACATCATCCCGGGCGCCGGTGCCGTGGGGATCCTCTCGACGTCGCACGCCCGCGCCGCCTGGGCTATCGGGAGCGAGATCGACGGGCTGTGGGGGCGGTTCAAGGTGTACCGGCAGGCGCGCGGCGGGCTGGAGGAGTATCTGATCGTCGGCAGGAGCGTGGCCGAGGTCGTGCACTCGTACGCGGGGCTCGTCGGGTTTCCGCTGCTCGTGCCGCGGTATTACCTGGGTTACGTGTCCGGCGGGATGAGGTACAGCATGTTAGACGAGCCTGTGCGGGGGTCGGATGCCATTGTTGGTTTCTTGGATAAGTGTAGAGACCTGGACATACCCGTGTCGGCGCACCAGATGAGCTCTGGGTATACCGTCTCAGAGACACCGCCCAAGACGAGGAATGTCTTCACGTGGAATTACCATCGGTTCCCGGATCCGAGGGCGTTCACCAAAAATTGCCATGAGAGGGGCGTGAGAATCCTGGCGAACATCAAACCGTACGTCCTTGCGAACCATCCCGACTACCAGAAGCTGTCAGAGGCAGGCGCATTCTTCAAGGACCCGCTGACGGGCAAGACGGCGGTCGCACGACTGTGGAGCGCGGGAGGCGGCGAGAGCGGCGAGGGCAGCCACATCGACTTCACCAGCGAGGCTGGCTACAAGTGGTGGTACAACGGGTGCCGGTCCCTGAAGGAGGTCGGCATTGACGCGATGTGGAACGATAATAATGAGTATAACATATCAAACGACACCTGGGAGTGCGCGCTGGACCTGCCCGAGGACGTCGAGGCGATCCACGCCAACGCCCCGGCCAGCGGTGACAACCACATCGGCCTCTGGGGCCGTGCGACAAACACGGAGCTGATGGGCAAGAGCTCGTGGCAGGCGTGCGTGGACGCCGAGCCGGACGTGCGCCCGATGGTGCTGACGCGTAGCGCCACGGCCGGGACGATGAAGTACGCCTGCGCCAGCTGGAGCGGCGACAACGTGACCAGCTGGGAGGGCATGCGGGGCAGCAACGCGCTGGCGCTCAACGCGGGCTTCTCGCTCATCCAGTGCTACGGGCACGACATCGGCGGCTTCGAGGGTCCGCAGCCCACGCCCGAGCACCTCGTGCGGTGGGTCCAGATGGGCGTGCACTCGCCCCGGTTTGCCATCAACTGCTACAAGACTTCGCCCGAGGACAACCTCGTCGGCGAGGTCATTGAGCCGTGGCAGTATCCCGAGTCGACGGACCTGATACGCACAGCCATAAAGCGTAGATACGAGCTGTTGCCGTACATATACTCGCTGGGCATTAAGAGTCACCTCACCGCCGTGCCACCGCAGCGCTGGACGGGCTGGGGATACGAGAGTGACGAGAATGTCTGGACGAAAGAGGTCATGGCTGGCGATACGCAGTACTGGCTCGGGGACGCCCTTCTCGTGGCTGGTGTCTTTGAGCCCGGCCAAGAGAACGTACGTGTATATCTGCCGTCTTCTGACGACTCTGCCAAGTACGAGACTGGCGAAGTCGTTCGCTTCTCAAGCCAGGACGCAACGCCGACGACGAGGTTCGGCTTCTTCAACACCAAGGCTCAGAACGGTCGATCCTTCCTGCCTTCTGGCGGTTGGCAACATATCGAAGCTACTCTGGACATGAATGGAGCTCAAGGGGGACGTCTGCCTTCAAATCACATTCCCGTGCTGGCTCGGGTTGGGAGCGCAGTGCCCGTGGGCAAGAATCACCACACGACATCATCGCCCAGCCTCAATCCTGAATTTCCCCAGGAGGAGAAAGACGACTGGCGAGGCGTGGAAATATATCCACCGCCAGCTGAGCAGAACGGCCTCCCGGGCAGCAGTCGACGCAAGATCGTTTTCGAGACCATCTGGCACGAAGATGACGGTGTCAGCGCCGCACACATTGCTGATACTCAGCGTTGCACCATCACTCTGGAGTACGCCGTGAGTATCGGCTTAGATAATCAAGAGTCAGGCGATGCTGGCATCGACGTCAAGTGTACAATCAAGGGCACTGGCCAAAGGGAAAGCGGGGGTACGGGGTCGACCTGGCAGCCGCTATGGCTCGACAATGGACTCGATGTTGTATTGCCCGTGGGCGTGGGAAGCAAGATCACCGGGGCATTAGATGTGACTGAGGCCAGGAACGCTTCGGAGGCCTACGCCAGTGGAGGCAGGAACATTTGGAATATTGCTGTGGCTAGGGAATGGTCAACATGACCATATCATACAAATAACGAGACGGTGGATCGAACAGGATGATGACGGCTTCTCCCATGGCCAGACAGCATCAATTGTCGCGGAGAAGCTAGGCTGAGAAGCTGGATTGGGATATTTTGCGAGTCCATCAATTCGCCACAAAAGTGGCTCAGGACAGACGTAGTCCCGAGACGAAGGACAGCCGGTCCATATCTTTGAAGCGTACTGCCACCTGAATTCTTAGGTCCCCAGGTAAACGCAGAACAAGTCGCCAAATCGCTTGCGTAAGAGCTATTCTGCAGGCGAAGCCGGCGGGTTGGATTTCCAAAACTCCTCATCCCGTGTGGCCTTTCCGAGACCTGAAGTTCAGACCAATGTCGTATCGTGCATTGCGGCATTTGTCTCCGGGCATATCCGAAGCTGCTGTTGACTCCTGACCCTGGCATCCTTGCATCTGTTCTGTCCAGACCACGGCAACGCATCGCCACATTCTGGGCCCAGTGGTGGTGGTGCCTTGTCCATCTTGTACAGCCAGCCAGTCGATGAACCAGCAACCAGTCGGTCTCAGGTTGCACAGTAGCTGCCAAGGGCCTTGCCAACGCCTAAGGAGGCAACGGCGGAGTGAATGTCCCGGCTGTCGACCGGGTCTCGCGAGCTGGCCAGTTTGGAGGTGCCTAGATCGACCACGGGATGCAACATTGCAGAATACGGCGCGGATCCGCAATCTCGTCAATAGCGAGGTTCTGCGCGTCATGCAAAACAAGGGCTATGTGGGGTTCCATTTTTCCAGTATTGCTGCAGGCCTCAGAGAACGATAGTCCCGGTGCTATTGGGGGTTCCAGACAGACCAAGTCGGCAAATCCGCACTAAAACCACAAGTGGGCTGCATGTTATTGAAACGTAGTTGATAAGTTGAAGCGGTGAGTGGCGATTGTGGATCGGCAGTTGTTCATTTCGTGTAGAATGTGAGCCACATGCAATCGCCACGAGGTGATGCTGGACTGCAAAAACAGTAAGGCGACTGGCTACTGGCGACCGCACTGTGATGTTGGCGAGCCGCTGTCTGACTCCGAAGCATAAAGCTGCTGTAGTACAGCCGTCGATATGCGCACATGCCCAAATAAGACAGGAAACGAACACAATACTCCCAGACACTGAACCCAGAAAGCACGAGCAGGATATCTGTTACACCCACGACCATGTGCCTTTTCATGTGCCCCACGGTAGGCTTGAAAACTGTCCATGGGGGCACAGGTGCTGTTCCTGGCACGTTGAGCCCCATGGCAACTGAACGTTGAGCCCCATGGCAACTGAAGCTTCCATGAAACAAGTGCCTTGCGAAATGAACGGGGTGGGACAGCATGGCATGCAAGACAACACGGATCCTTGAAGAGAATCTAAAGCAAGGGCGGAACAGGAAATAGTTCAGAACGAATCCAAGTAGCTGGCAGGTACATTGTGGCCCTCGCGAGCCGGCATCGCAGGGTAGACATGATAGACCAACAGCCCACACCTGAGCTCACTGGCCATCGAGTGGCGTTACCTTGCACGCATCCTCGACCACCTCTGCCAACACATCCCGGGCGGCTTGAGGATCCATGCGTTCTGCAGGGCCGGTCTTCATCATCCTGCCGACAAGGAACATCAGTTGTCCCGTGGGGTAATCAGCCCCTCTCGAATAGTGATGGATGAAGCTTTGCAGCACACCCTTCTCCTTTCTAACAGTCTCGACGGCCAGTTCCCTGTACTGCTCGCGGGACAGCGAGTTGAACCAGAGGTTCTCTTTCTCAACTGCCTCCTCAACGCTGGCGTAGCCCTCGGGCGACGTGCCGCTTAGGTCCCCTCGGTAGATCGCGAAGAGGAGCTCTTTGGCGACGCGCGCGGTGACGCGCATGGTGTGCAGGTAGTAAACAATGTCAGCGAGGTGCTGTGCTGGGACGCGGGAGCATTCGCCGGTCGGCGATATATCGAGGCTCGGGACTGTGCCGTCGGCCGAGGCATTGCGCCCCGATGTAAGGCGGCCTAGCTCGTGGAGAACCCAGTTGCCGGCCAACACGGCGCAGTCCGTGCCCCATTGGTCACCGAGTCGGTCCTGCAAGCGCTGGACGACATTATAGAAGTACTCGAGCCGACGGCCGTCGTCGAACTGCATCAATGCCAGGGCATCCTTCGTTTTGAGGCCGTATTGGCTGACAAGCTCGTCAACCTCGGCATCAGGCAGTATGCCCAGATTCGCACCAAGATGCGAGACGACTTGTTCACTGATGGTGATCGGTGGCAGGTCTGGATCCGGCATGTAGCGGTAGTCGACCTCGCCTTCTTTGCCACGGAGGCGTGTTGTCTCGGTGCCGCCGATGGACCACCCACGGGTCTCGCCGGCAATGATGCCGCCGTCCATGAGCACAGAGATCTGGCGATCGCGCTCGGCAATGATGGCGTCCTCGACGGCCTTGAAGCTGCTGAGATTCTTGATCTCAGTCCTCTGGCCCATCGGCATGGACTCAAACTGCGGATGGTTCTTGCGCCTGACACTGACATTGACGTCAGCTCTCAGGCCACCGGCTTCCATGCCGCTGACACACGAGTCGACGGCGTTGAGATACATCTGGACCTTTCTAACGAGTGCAGCGGCCGTCTTTGGGTGGTGGATATCGGGATCTGTGATGATCTCGATCAGTGGCACGCCGACCCGGTTGAAATCGACCCACTGGACGCCATCCGGACGGGCGATTGTCTTGGCGGTGTCCTGCTCCATCTGGACCTGCCTGATGCCTACACGCACTTGCTCGCCATCCTCCTTGGAGATTCCGTCTCTCTCGTACAGCGTGATGTGTCCATTCTTGGCGAATGGCTCGTAGTATTGGGTGATCTGATAGCCACTGGGCTGGTCCCACCAGAAGTAGTGCTTGCGATCCCACCTGCTGACAGGCCGGATGTCGCAGTTGAGGGCGAGGGCGGCTCGCAGGGCGGGGACAAGGGCATCGGACTGGAAAAGTGGCTGGGAGCCAGGCATGGCGAGATCGAAGAGGGCGACATGGGTGTTGGGCTCGTCGGAGGGCAACGGCGGGCTGGCGGGCGAGAAAAGCTTGTGGCTGGTGTTGAGCTGGGCGTGGATCTCGATGCCGACGGTGAGCTCCCAGCCAGGGACACTCTGATTGAAGGCATTGGGAGTCTTCTTGTGGCCAGAGGCCTTGAGGGCTTTTCCGACACTCTTTAGCTTCTTGCGGAGGGGGACAACGCTGTCTGGAGCGGAGGGATGAGGGTCGCCGGCAGCCGTGCTAGTAGTGGCGGGCTCAGGATTCCGGGCAAGGCAGCGAGGGGCAGACCAGGAGAATGGCCGACTGGCTGCGACACTCGTGGCTCGTCCCGTAGGGGAGGTAGGAAGCAGGAGTCGCGAGTGAGGACGGAGGCGATGCAGACAGCCATGGTGGTGGAGCTGGCCGGCGAGCAGGTAGCTGCTCAGCTCACGGATAGGAGTGCGGGCCATTGCTGAGGTGATTTTCTCACGGTCATAAGGACAGGTGCCGGGCACTGCTGCCTCAAGCTGTTGCAGTTAAACGCAGGTGAAGGTGAGGCCTGCACCTGCGCGTCGAAATCAAAACGGGCAGAGCTCCACCTGTTTGGAGCTCCGATAAGATAAGGATCCATGACCCGTGCGTGCCTGGGTCCCGCTCCGCTCCTGGCTGGCCAGAGATGACGTAGCAAGACCTTGATCCCATTTAATCAGCTGCACACGGCGCATATAGTCAATAATGCATGTCCCCATCGGAATATGCCTTGTTCACATGGAACCCTTGATGGAAGAAACCGATTCAGCCTCTTCTCCTTTTCCTCTCCACATTGCCGCTGTCGATCAGGGTCCTTGAAGGTGTGTGTGGGGGCAAAATGATGACAAGCGTCTGCTCACGTTATTCTTATTTCAACTTGTGCCGTCTTCACACGTCTTTAGTCCTCGTCATAGGTGGCAACCACGCCTTTCTTCTTTCTTCGCCAACGTCAGATTTCACAGCTACGCAGCCTTGGCCTGACACGCTTCTTTTCAGACGTTCACCTGCTCACTAGACGACAGCACATCACAGAAAGATACACAATCCAAAGACATAGAACAACAGATTCCACGATTGCAGCCATGGCAAAGAAGACAAAGTTCAAGCCCACCCACTCCTCGGACCAGCCCCCGGCCAACTGGACCGCCACCCGGCCCCACAAGTACTGCGGTAGGATGGACGCTGCCAGCACGCGCAAGGGCAAGGCCAACAAGACACACCACTGCGAGGCCTGCGCCGTCGTCAAGGCCCGCCTCCAGCGCCTCGACTCCAGGGCCACCGCCGACAGGAGGGAGTCCAAGATGACCTGGATGGCTGGCGGCGACGAGACTTGGTAGCACCCATCATCTTGGGCCACGCGCAGTCCATCGCAATCAATCGATCATTCGATCCATCCCAGCGTCCTAATCGCATCTCGTGCCCTCTGGCCAGGCAAAGCAGTCCTATGATTCGGCCAGTTGTGGTCTGAGGGACTTCTCACTTACGTCATCCGAAGGCCTGAGAATACTCGCTGTGCCCTAGAATCGGTGGGAGAATCTCCCTTTCGCACCGAGTCGCGCACGACACCCTCTTCTCTTGGTGGCCGTTATTGAAAGACCCACGCACCGGCGCATGGTTGGAATTTGCCACAGAGTGACCTGAAGGCAGTGGACGCGGCCCATCCTCGACAATGACCGAATGGATACCTAACGAAATCCAGTATTTTGTGTCCCGGTGGTCTACGCGTTCCAAGCCGGATAACGACGCGCCGACGCGCTGACGCGCTCGAATTCTACCTTGGGAACTCGAGGTGGTGGATCCATGCTTTACCTTTTCCCCTCACCGGAGTCTATTCTGGGCTGGCGGCAGAAAGGCTTCTTCGACTCCAGATAGTACCGGCACTTTCCGGCCCCAATGATACCCATCCTTTCGCTCCTAGACACGGTGCTTTCCCAATTCGATCCCGTTCGGCCGTGTCGTTCATACCTGAATCAATCTTCTGCTACGCCCCTGGTGCGCTTCGCTGGCATATTCCCGTTCTTTTTCTCTGTGATGGCTCTCTGCTTCTTCCGGTTCCCATTCCCATTATACTACAGTCGCGGCTGTTGTTCCGTGTTCCGCGTGAAACGACTCCTCCGGTCCGTCGCATGAGGAAGTGTGGGATTCGAGGGGCAGGGCTCCTCGGCCTACCACGTGGCCTACCATCTCCAAGATACACAAGTCCACGAGAATTCAATGATGTCGGCCGATAGAGTGTCAAGAGATAGGACGACCACGTCGAGCCAGAGGCTGGGTTGTCAGCTTGTCTACCCATTTTCAAATGTGTCTAGAAGGCAATAAAGCGACACACTCCAGTCAAAGCAAGCACGTTTCGGGCCAAAGGAAGGCCGCGACAGAATGGCAGCACGGTATACTCAACTCTGTCTGCTCCCACCTTCATTGCCGAGAAACACTCCCCTGCTGCGGGCCTCCACGACGGGCCCCCCCCCCCCAAATCCCCTACCCCGGAGACGGGGGTGGTTCCGTTGTAGCATCGCAGTGGAGCGCCCCTGTCATTGCTGTTCTAGTCGCTCTCAACAAAGCCGGTCGTCTTGTCCGAGGACGTTGTCCCGTCGACACCAGAACGAAGACGTCGGGTAGCTGGATGGCACCGGCTGGGATGGTGAGATGATTGGTTGGTCGCGGATGGATCGGCCAACCTCATGACAATACCGACGCCGTGCACTCGGGCCACAGGACCTTTCCTTCGAGACGGGCTTGCCTATGCCGTGCCCCGCGACCACCGAAACGAGAGGCGAATCGGTACCCACCCATTCCGCCCACTATCCCGCCCTTCCCTCCTTCATCAAGAACGTCCTCGGCTCCAGGGGCCTTTCTGGGCTTGTCTTGATCTGACTGAAGTCTAGAATCGATGTCATGGGGCGCACCTCTCTTTAGGAGTCCGCCCTGCGACCGTGAGTGGTCGTATTCTACCTTGTGCCTTGAACTAGCCACCCTGAGCTGCTATCGTCCCAGGGCTGGTCATTCTACCCAGCATATGTCTGCATCAGCAGAGTGTCAGGCCGTATAGCACCTGGTCTGCATGTTCTGGAGAGCACCCCCCCTCCCCCTTCAGAGACCGCTGCCTCGTGCTCTCGGCTCTCGGCACATTGGCTTGTCTTGATGATTTCCATGTTCCGTCTTCTCGAGCATCAATCAGGGGACGCGCAAGCACGGCCGATGGCCAAACTATCCCGAGGACCCATGCCGCAAACTTGGTCACTGAGCGGTGAGGGCAATTGTGCAGGTGGAAGCGGGGAAATGGTGCATCGAGGCCAAGTAACTTTGATCAAATGGAGGGGACCGCAGTGTCGTTGAACATGACTACTCCAAGCCCGTATGAGGAGGCGGCCACGCCAAGCCGCATTTCGGCCATCGTATGCAGTTTACCGTCTGCAGCAGAGGCGTCGGAGAACACCCCACATCTAAGGCTCCTTACTCGCGGCGTGCAGCGGCAATATATTGCGGTAGACGGGAATATGCACTGGACGTGCGGAGAGCTGCTTTCTTCGATATTCTCATAATCCAGCGGAGATTAGCATGAGAGCCTGGCACAGGTGGTAGATGTGACTCCTTGATCACATTATTCCGCGTCTGCATGTGTAGGCGCGAGTGATCCTCGCGGTAGGAGGGTGAGATAGCTCGCTGTTCAAGCAACAAGTGGGCACAGCGAGATGCCAGCTTGACGTAGACGGCCAAAAGTGAGCAGGTTCTAGGGTAAGACAGCGGTCACCCAACTGGCTACTCGCGCTACGACCCCAACAACTCTGACTGGCTGTGCCTTTTACACTCTGGATGGCAGCCGCGAAAACGGTCGGATGGTCAACAGCTCCGACTTGGCTTCGCGCTCACAGCCAAGGAGCCGGTGGACACGGAGCTGACAGAGATGACAGACACATGCAACATGCCGATTGGATGCTCTGTCATCTACTTCTAGCAACCATGGCCCTGAACGCATCTACATAGCTAAGTCAACTGTGATTGGCATGCAGCTTACGTCCTTGGTTGCGTTGACCGCACATTGTAGCAGTATCGGCTTGCTGGCCATCTCGACTGTGGCCTGGAAGTTTTCTGCCAGTTGGTTAAATGTTGTAGCGCGGACAGCATGCTTGAGTGTCGCGTAATCTTTATCGGATCACACAGATGGGCTTCTTTGGAACACGGTGTTTATTTGGTATGTCTGGGATTTGGTACTAGATGAAGAGGCTCATCCGTTTTGCGGCTCTCGAAAGACTTGAATAGTGTAACGCAAGCAGACATCAGTCCAGCTTGTCAGATTTGACTCGCGCGCGTGGATCGCAAAACGTCCGGAGGGAGAACCAACCGTACGTGAGCCGCGTCCACGGTTTGAAAGAAGAGCCCACTGACCCAACCCCCACTGGAACGAGAGCCAACAGCCTAAGGAGATCTCTAGCGCGATGCCTGATGTTTTCCGCGCTTGAGTGCCCCGTGACGACGCATGACGTGCGGATCGGGCTGACTATAGAGATGATGGGCGCCGCTTGAGACATGTCCAGCATTCTTTTCAGCCCTCGCACGCCCACTGAGTGACAAGATCTCTCCTCGTGACCATCTTCCTTCTTGTGGATGGGGGGCGCTCTGTTTGTGTTATTTCCATAGTCACGGCAAAGAACTGGAATAAGGGCTCTCGACCGCTTCATACCACACACAGCAAAGCGTCAAACGGGAAAGTGCGAGGCTGGCTGTCCAACGAAAGTCTTGACTGCAGCGTCACAAGACATGGGACAAAGCCAATATCAAGTGACACAACGCCCGTAGCTCTCTTTTGCATCCATGCGCCTACGGCACTTGGTCTGCCCGGCCAGCTC
This sequence comes from Diaporthe citrichinensis, assembly GCA_014872995.1. Taxonomy (NCBI): domain Eukaryota; kingdom Fungi; phylum Ascomycota; class Sordariomycetes; order Diaporthales; family Diaporthaceae; genus Diaporthe; species Diaporthe citrichinensis. Next base: position 204,764 of record JADAZR010000076.1, on the reverse strand, counting down.
AACTACACGATACACCTCGGAATACCTGCTTGTGCAACCAGATTCGTGGGTTGATTTACTCTTGAGAGGCGGGCGCATTATTTCCAGACATTCTTGAATTCCCCGAAACCGAAAGTGACCCCTTCAGTTATGCTTTCCAAGGAAATCTCGGCAGAAATGACAACCCGAGCATGCGAGGATAGTCGGCGAGCTATCGAGTAGAGCTGTTGACGAGGGGAGCTATTCGCTCGTGCAGCATGCTGTGTCGTGCTTTTTCCTGCTCTCGGCCGGCTGTCGTCTGGAGGACCTGTGGTTGGAGTAGGACAGAAGGACAAAGAAATGGGCAGAGCAGGTCCATTACGGCTCATTGCCAGCCCCACGATGTCGCAGTTGACGGGCCGCGCCCCGTGCTTGATAAGCAGGCAGTGCTAGAGTACCATATTGGGGCCTTGCTCCGAAGCCAGTAGGTGTGTGCACGACGGCCCCGCGATGTGATGACAAGGCGGCTGCACAATATTAGACTCGCATATTTGTGGCTGATACGAAGCAGCATTTGCTTTGTCTTTGATCAAAAAGTACGACGTGCGTTTGGGTGGCAGGTTGCAGAATTCGCGTGTCCGCGTGGTGTGGAAGTGAGATGTTGGAATAGAGACGAGCAATCCAGCCGTTTGGGCCGAGTCGTGAAGTAAAAGCACATGAGGGAGAGGGGGGAGGGGGGGGCGAGAGAGTGTGTGAAAGAGAGAGAGAAAGGGACAGAGCATATGCCTGAGGTCTTCGACGTAGATCCTGTATTGTGGTAGGCGAGCGAAGGGCGTACGTATAGCCGGAGTCCCCTAGAAACACGGGATTGAGAAGGGAACCTCTTGGCACTTGTCTCTCTGATATAATCAAAGCCATGTGCGACGTGGAGACGAGCATGGGGTAAGGGCGGTTCGCTTGAGTCCTTGTCAGGTCTTCCAAGGATGATGGGCATCGGCTAAGCCGCATCAGCTCTGTCTATGCGTCCAAGACAGCAGTACATGTACGTGTGCCTGTCTTCCAGCCAGACGCATGTGGGAGAGACGCGGTAGATCCTGTCCCTCGTGTGATGTGCTATTCCCACGTGAAGAGGATCAGGGCCAGGCGCTGTCACTCGTGAAAAAGGATCATGACTGACCTCGGGCTCTGCAACCAACGTAAATATGTATATGTGCCATCTCCTGGGACCCCATGCCGGGGGAGGCTGGCACGGGGCTGGGTGGGATCGCTTGTGGGGGGACGGGAGCTACCTTCCACCGTGGTTATTACGGCTTTCAGCTGCAGCCAGCTTCAAAGATGGGTTCCGGTGAGAGATGTTTCTCGGCCGGGACGTTGGAAGAAGCACTCGACGGCATTAGCCGTAGACTTTCTCAACACAATTTGCCAGGGACGGACAGAAAGTCTATGTTTCTAACCCCGGTGGTTCATTCCCACGTTGCCAATTTACCGACATGCATTCTTCTCGTCGTCAAGAAACGCCGGAAGAAGGGGGCGAATGGACCTCAGCGATCTGAAACCGCCATGATACTGTGGCCGTGGTTCTGTAGCAGGTGTTCCTCTGGTATCTCAATGCGTAATCTTTATACGAGCAGCTGTAAATCGGATGGCCGAGATGGGGCAAAGACGATGAGGAGTTGATCCACCCGGAGTACTGGGGGCACTTGGAAGGATGTCCAAGAAGTTGGAGTGACATCTCTTGATTCTGTCGTCCACTCATGGGCCCCTGTGCTGCGCCAAACATGATACAATCCGTGAAGAAGTACCAGTAAGAAGAGTTGGGAGCCCGAGCTTAGTCGGGAGGGCGAGTCGATTCTTGCAGGCTGGGTATGATGTTGCTTTTGCTCCCTTGGTGGTCTCCCTCATCGAGATCCTGGAAAATTTGCCATGGCGCAGCCATCGAGTTTGCAGTCGGAAATCTCAGATAGACCAGGAGGACTCGTGTGGTGCAAGAGGAGAGGCGGAACCGCGTAGCCGTCGGGCTGTTACAGCTCACCTTCTGATTGGCCACGACTCCGGAGGGCGTTGCGCGGGTTTTGATTGGCTCCTTAGTAGGAAGTGTTCCTGACACAACGCAACGTCGATGCGGACTGCAGATTATTAAAACAACGACATACCTGGCGGGCGGGCGTTCTGTCGCATACACATGTGAAGAACACGCAGGCCACCTCGAGACTACACAGCGCTGCTACACTCCCGTTGCATCTTTGACGGAGGTACCCATTCCAGATAGTCTATATCTAGCACCCCGTGGCCGTGTGTCTAGGGACCCTGGTCTTCGTTTTCAATCTACCCAATCAGCGTCCGGCCGGCGTCCCTTCCGAACGCCAATCAGGGCCGGGCCGGCCCCCGGCCTGTGGGACGGCATCTCGCAACATCTGCCAAGTCGTCCACCGGCTGCCTTTTGACAGCCTCTGGCGGCACGCACCGATCGGTGGCGATGCCAGCCAGAGAGCGAGGGGTGTCCGCTAAGAACAGTCTGCTCGATGATTCTTGGCAGGTATCTCGAGGGAGACGCCTGAGACTCCATATGTCGCTTCAGAATCCATGGGCAGTCTCGCCCTAGCGATATCGCCACCGAACTCGGGCGGCAGAAGGTCATGGTCAACTGCCAGGACAAGGACCAGGACACGCGCACACGAACACGGACACATACTCATGGCCTCCCCTGCTGTCATGGCACTGCATTAACGTCCCCCCTCCCCTACCGCCGCACTAGAAAAGACATGGGGCCCCATCTTGTTCCCTTATTAGCGGTGCCCGGCCCTCTAAGGTTCAATTGACTTTGGGGACGCAGCTGTCACTCGCCAGGGCGATAACCTGATGCTAGCATTCCCGGCCACGAACCGGCCCAATCTACCAGCCCTGCAACCTACCACCTAGACTACCACCTATTACCTCCACCCCTCCATCCAGCCCCCGGAGGACTCCACCCTCAACACATGGGGAGCTTAGTCGGTCCAAGCCCAAAAGCTCACCCAGCTATCCCCACAACTACTGACACTTGTTCGCACTGGCGCTGGTGTCCTCTGGCCCCTCCTCTTGGCAACCCTCAAGCCCGCCCTAGCTCCTCCTCCTTCACAGCCAGAAGGGACTGCTTCCCTCTGCTGTCTTTACCTGCTCCATTGGCTTCGGGTTCTAGTAACTGTAACTCCGCTGTGCCAGGACCTGGGGACCGGCTTGAGCCTGTCCCACTGCCCCCGGAACACCCCCCGGTACTTCCGCCCACTTTCTCCTCCCCGGCAGCCCGGCCAAACGGGGACTTCGACCCCATCCCGCCATCATTAGGTACCATGCCGCGTTTCTCTCGTGGCGTACAGGCACGGGATGCGGCCTGAGTAGCCACGCACAGTCTAGATCCCTCGAGACCGCCTGGACCCTGGTGCTGGTTCAACCCGGGCAGCGCGTCAGCGAAGAAAGCATTCGACAGGCGAGACACCAAGGTACCGTACTTATCTCCACATCCACCTGCCCGTCATATAACGGTCACTTGTGTGACGGCTGGGTGGACTCTCATGTCTGCTGCACCTGTGGCCTCCACCCGCCCTGCCCTGCCCTGCCCTGCCCCTGCACGCCACTGTAGTTCATTCCTTTGTCAGACCTGTATTGGAATAGTCTTCCCCGTGTGGATTCAGACATTCAGTGGAACCCCCACGAGTGCCGATGGTCTTCCTGTGGCCAGAACCGGGTACAGGTAACATGCGCAAAAGAAAAGGAACCCATAACCCAACCCTCCCAGCCCTACCTACACTGAATCATCCGCTGATAGATGACAGGTACAATCAAAGGACAAGGGAGTGACCTCTGACCCCAGCCCTTGGGTCCTTGTAACAAAATATCGAATACACCCACACTCACACACACACACAATCACTACTCCCACCCACCCATCCTCCCACACACACACACACACACACACAACGGGGTGTCGCCTTGCGAGCCTCAGCAACTAGACGACCAAACGGTACACGCACCGGGCAAGACCTCAGGGGGCATCGCCACCTCCGGTCGGAGTTGTGGCCACGAGTCTCGATGGCTCGCCCAGGCCTCTACCCCTCACACGGCCCTGCATTCTCGTACTCCTCGATCTCATGCGATTCAGCAGCAGAAAAAGAAGCAGAACCATCATTATCATCGGCGGCGGCGGCGGAGAGCATGCCTCCACTGTATGCCGCTTCAGCCGATCCACACCATACCGATACACCTGCGAGCATGACGAAATCATTCTACAGTCACCCTCCCGCACAACAAGACGATCGCCGGTTCTATGCGCTGTATCCGGACCTCAGCGACTTCAACGACTTCAACGACTTCAGCAGCAGTGCCGCCAATAGCGCTGCGGCTGCTGCTGGCCAGCTCCCCCCGGGGTTTCCCCCGGCAATGTGCCAGGCCGAGGGCGACTACCCATACGGCTGGGGTCATGGGCTGGTCGACGTCGAGTTGCCATTCCCCCACTCTCCGGGGGTCGTCAGAGGCGAGGGACACAGACTACAACAACAGGCCTCCTGGGCCAATGGGGAGCAGACAAACGGGGCCAGGGTTGGCAGCGGGGCAATGACAATGGCCAGTCTCATGTCTCAATATGTCCCGATGGGAGAGTCCATGCCAGAGATGGGAGGCGGCTGCTATGACCCGCTGAGCTGGCCTCCGCCACCGATGGGACAGATATCGCCGTCGCCCAGCCAGAGCAGCTACCAAAGTAGCTACCAAAGTAGCTACCACGCATCGTCACCGGCTAGCTGTGGCGGGCCGCGGTTCTCGAGGCACAACAGCGTCTCCTCCCTCCCGGCCTCGAGGGCAAGCGCGGTCGAGCCCTCTTGGTTCGACGCGCGGTTCCAGCCCGTTCCCGACCAGGCGCTCAGCCCGGACGAGACCCAGTTCACCCCCGGAGGGACGGTGCCCAAACACAGGCCGAATGCAAGCACAAACCACTCTTCTGCGAGCCAGAAGACGGAGCCAAGGAGCCAGACGCGCACCAAGGCGGCGACAAGCCACAACAAGGGCGCCTTGTCACCAGCCGTCGCGCCGTCCCCAAACAGCGGCTCGGCCGCCATCGTGCCCAGCGGGCCGGAGCCAGGGAGTGCGCGGCGCCCCACAGACAGGCAGACCCCGCAGGGCAGCAGGACGCACAGGCCCATCCAGCAGCAGCAGCATCACCAGCAGGAGGCGCCAGGTGAGGGCCGGGGGCCCCGGGCCCAGGAGCAGCCGCCGCGGCCGCTGAGGACGCGCAACCGCGCGGCGGCGACCAAGTGCCGGGCCAAGTCGAAGCTGGCGGCGGAGGAGCTCGAGTCGTCGGAGCGGGCCATGAGCTCGGAGCACCAGCGGCTGTCGGTGACGGCGCGGGGCCTGCGGGACGAGGTGCTGCTGCTCAAGCACGAGCTGCTCGCGCACGGCAACTGCGACGACGCCTCGATCCAGCACTACCTCAACAGGCAGGCCCGTATCTTCGGCAACGGCGTGTTCCGGGAGCAGCAGCAGCAGCAGGGCGGTGGACACGGGTAGGCGGCAGCAGGGCCGGCCTCGCCGTCGGGCGCCGTCCGGAACAGAACAGACCAGGCTTGCGCCCGCCCGCGTTGGCCACGGCCACTCGTTTTTGCCCCCCCCCCCTCTCCGGCCTGTCTCCGAGTTTGGTATGACAGTGAGCATAACACCAACGTGAACGTGACGTGACGTAGTGCAGATGAGAGAAACAGCAAGGCCATTTTGGGTTATTTGGACTCTCCCCTTTTAGGGGGAGAGTCGCGCGACGGCACAAGGCGTTTTATCGGGCGTGAAGCTTGCCTGGCATGGCATTGATACCCCCCCCCCCGGCAGAAAGGAGTGATGTGGAGAGTTTGTCTGTTGTTTTTGCCCTTGTCTCAACATTGAGATTAGTGTAATTTGGTATACGCGGGGACAAGCCTGTAGTTTGATTTCCTGTTTCTCTCTTCCTAATCCCAGGATACCGCCGTCAAAGTCAGTCGCTCGGGAAACAGTGCGATGAAGGGGCATCTTTGGAGAGGGAGGCAGTTGGTGGTTTGACCGCAAACGAGAGCGCGCGTTGCTCGACTCGGGTCGTTCTTGTGTTGTTTGCGTCCTTTCCCTTGTTGTGTTCTGCTTGTTCTTCTTGTTCTCGTGTCCGAGACTTGGGCGCCGCGAGACCGCGGGAACAGCGCTGGCCAGGGCTCGACGGAGAGCGACGAGGAGCGAGGTGGCGGCTGGCTACTTATAGATAGGGCGGTCTGGTAGGCAGGGACTCGATAATGGGACCACTCTACAAGAGCATGACGGTGTTTCGACGGGAGTCGTGCGTAATCTGGATATGCAGGCACATCAATGCAATCCCGCATTCTAGACCTCGGATGGCTGCGGGCGTCGAGGCGGCATGGCAGCCAAGAGCACACCGATGGGCACACGAAACCTCTCCTCATGCAGACGAGCCGTCCACCGGTCGTCGTGACTGGTGGCCTCGGGTGACACTCGCGTGTTTGTATATGATCAAGTGTGGTTGTGTAATGTGACAGACATTCTTGATCCTGGCGAAGGGTGTGTTGTTCTTTTTCCCACTCGCAATTTGATGTTCTCCACAAAAGATTGCGGAGTCTTGTCGGTGAGACTTCACAATAGACACAGTTCCAGAATTCTGGACCATCGTTGTCAAAGAACAAAGGGAAGAGGCGACTCGGCAGCCGTGGTGCGCCCTGAAGATTGTGTACTTCTTGTCACTTGCTCGCTGCGCACGGTTTCACTATTGAGTTGCACGCACATGCTTCTTGCCTTGACGGGGATATCAAGTAAGACTGACGTTTCCGACTCGGGCACTTCTGATTGGCTGTGCCTCCTGCTTACGTATTTGGGGGACATAGAGAGGAGGGGGCCGAAAAGACGTCAGTTTCAGCTTGGGGGCGCGGTAGATACGGCGCGGGCACGCTCGGTTTTGCCGTGTCACGGCAGCGCTCACCACCATCGCCTGACGGAACCCCTGCACCCCACAGGACGGACATACATACATAGTATACACAAACACATACAGACATACAGCCGACACTGAAGAGCAGACAGCAACAGAAACTGACTGTGTTTTCCTTGCTCGGCAAATAGTCTCTCAGCAGGTACGCGGACACGAAGGGGAAGGGGGCGACAATCGTGAGTTGAATTGGCTGAGCGGCTTTCGACGCCGATTGGGGACTGTACCGAGTAGGACGGTTTGATTCCAGAACAGGTAGCAAAGCAGCAAGCATCAATACTGGGCCAGGCTGCTCGGCGCGCACCAGACCACGAGCAATGTCATCACCAAGGCTGCCGTCAGGCAAGAAGAAATACACGCGCATATTGCCCGCCCCAGTACAGGGAGAGCGAGACAGGACCGGGGATGATGGAAACCCGGTGCGTCTTGAAGGAAACCTGCCCCCGAAGAGACAGAAGAGAGCGGGTCGATTCGCGTGCGATGCTTGTCGATCCAAGAAATCCGCGGTACGGTCTCTGAGTTTTTTTTCCCTGGCTCTCTATTGGCGGGATGGGTCCGGCCTTTCACACGTCCTCCTGGCCCCTCGAGGAGGCGACCTCTGACATGCGACGGGGGCGGCCGGCCTATTTGAATGGTGATAGATACAATGTCCCGGGAAGGGCACATGCATGCCATCTGTCTGTCACTCGGGCCGTCAGTCGAGTCCCCTGACATGACCCTCTCCGTCATGTCGCGGCTGGCTGATCGTCATCATCCTCACGTCCCATACATCCCTTGACTGTGCCGCCGTCGTGTTTTCTTGCCTCGCACGGACAGAAAGAGGGAAAGAGGGAAAGAGGCCCTCTGGTCTGCCAGAGACATGGGCAGCTAAGCCCTGCAAGGTGGGCTGGGAGAGGCTTGTTGGTCCCGAGCCACGTGTGGCTGGAAAGTCGTCGTCTCCATTGGGGAGAGAAAAAAAAAACAGGCTCACGGGGGCTGTCTTGAACAGAAGACGCCTGACACGCCTAACCGCTGTCTGTCTACATAGGCTACCAAACCTGTTCACAGGCTCACCAGCCAGTCCTCCTCAGGCCTGACCCCCCTCCGCCCATTCATCGCCCCCGCTCTCTCTCCCTCCCTCGCTGTCTCTACACCCTGCCGTGCATAACATATTATAACAAGCCGCCGAACATGTCTGACTCCCCCGTGCTTTGCTGCAGTGTGATGGCCAGAAACCACTATGTTCACCATGCAAACGGCGCGGCACCGTGTGTGTATACAGCCCTCGCACCGAGATGGCCATCGAAGAACGGGCAGAGCTGGAACAGTTGCGCCAGCAGCACCAGGCTCCGAAGGAGGCGCCCGGCGCCGGCGCCGGCGACGACGACGATCTCCTGCACCGGCTCAAAAGCCTGCCGGAGGACGAGGCCCTGGCGCTGCTCCTCCAGGTGCGATCAGGGGCTCGGGTCAACGAAGTAAGCTCGGAGCCGGAGCCTCAGCCTTATTAGCCTTGAGTCACAGTAACTGGGTCTTGACCAACGAATACATTTCTAACGCTGCCGTGATGTTTTCAGAACCTAGTCACGGCGCGGAACATCCCGCCGCCCCCACGAACGAGCGTCGAGTTTGAGCTAATGCATCGACACCCCATACTGTACCCCGTTGTCACTGCTGTTAAGTCCCCAGAGATCCAAGTATCCGATCTGCGGACGCTGCCGTATCGTGAACATGGATCAGACACGGCCACGTTGGTCGGCTCGAGCAAGTATGTTAGTCTCCGAGCATGATGCGAGTGGACCCTATGGGTCTGGGCTGAAGAACCATCGACTGCGTGGCAGGGGAGCCAGCGCCCTCCCCCCCTGCCTGTCTTCCCACTTTCCACCCGGGCACTATGTTAGGTACGTCTCCTCCCTACCGTCCACAGGTGGCTGACAATAGGGGGGCTCGTCCCAGGCTCTCTTCGCGACGACCCTCGTCCAGCCAACCCTCGACCAGCCAACCCTCGTCCACCCAAGGAGGCTTTGAACAGCACCCATCTCCTGACCCAAGCGCCGCCTCGGAACATCCCGAGCTATGTGACGAGAGGCTCAAACTCATCAAGATCCGCAACTGGACCCAGGTTCCAGTTTCAGACGAGTTGGCGGCGCGGCTCATCGCGTCCTACCTGGTTGTTGACCACCCAGTCCTGGGGCTGTTTGATGCAGACCTGTTCCTAGGCGACCTTGTGGCCCACAAGACCGAGTTTTGCTGCCCCCTTCTCCTCACAGCCGTGCTTAGTTTCGCCTGTGTACGTGTGCACCATGTTTCCCGCAATTTCCCCCTTCCGTGTCCAGATGTCCCCAGACTCTGGCAGCGCTGACAATATACCTTTGTGGCCCGATAGCAAGGCTACTCGAGCATCGACGCCGACACGGCGGCTCTGAGCTATGCCTTTTTCAACGAGGCCCAACGACTACACGGGGAGGAGAGCAAAGGCAACCCGCAGTACCAGTTCGCGATCCCCAACATAGCCGCGACACAGCTGCTCAGCCTTGCGGCGACCTATCACGGCCGCAACGAGCTGGCGCTGAAATACATGGTCGAGGGCATTGAGTTGGCATACCAGAATGGCCTGCTGGCTGTGGGCAAGAGCGATTCGGCCAGGAACTGGCTGGATGACCACATCGACTATGTAAGAGCCGCATCGCACACGGCGTGGGGCACCTTCTGCAGGGCTACGTAAGTTGCGCGGCTGCACCCTTTCGCCCCTTGGTCGTTGGAGGTGCGCCTTGTCAATCTCGATCTGTTGAGGCGGCGCGCCCCGACACGTCGATCCGGAAAGGCTCCCAGGCCGGTGGCGAATCCGGCTCTGTCTGGTGGTTGGCTAATGTCTTGTGTCTCTTTGCGCTCGGCAGGCTCCTCGGAATGAACTACCAGAATTGCTACATTGACATTCCCTCATGGCTGCCGATCCCAGGCACCGTCATCGTGCGATTCGACGGCAAATCGGAGCCCTTCGAACTCCCAGCCTACATGGGCCACAGCTTCACCGAGCTATGCAGGCTGACGCCACTCATCAACGAGATGCTGCACGAGTACTACGACAGTGGCGACGGCGTGGCCCCCTCGAACCGCGCCTCGTTCAGCTTCGCCCAGGGGCTGTACGGCAGGCTGCTCGACTGGGCCGACGCCCTGCCCGTGGCCATGGCGCGCGGCGACGACATGCCCCACCACGCCGCCATCGTCCACATCTACTTCCACACCGCCGTGCTGGACCTGTTCCGCCCCTTCCCCTACCAGCGGCCCGAGACGCCCTTCAGGCTGACCAACTTCCCGGGCGACAACCCCACGCCCGGGGGCGTCTGCAACGCCTCCGTGAACCAGCTCAAGCACCTGATTCTCGTCTTCCGGTCCAGGTACCCATGCGCCACCTCCACCATGCTGTGGCAGAACGCCCTGCTGTACGTCGCCAACGCCTGCCTGCCCCTCCAGCGCAGCGCGGCCCGCCCGCCTGGGGCCGTCGGCGATGGCGACAGTGATGGCTCAGTCGCCGGCCACATGGACGGCGTGACGAGGACGGCGGCAGAGGACGACGAGCTGCCCGAGGACGAAACAGACGAGACCGAAGAGGAAGCCCACCGGCGCAAGTGGTTCACGGCCTGCATCGACGCCCTGCTGGCCCTGGCGCCGCAGTTCGGCATCGTGACGGGCATCATGCAGGGCATCCTGAGCATGGCCATCCTCAAGGGCTCCATCGCCGCCGTCGAGGGCCGCGCCATCATGGACCGCCTCAAGGCCGACACCGAGGTCTCGATCCGGCACCGCCGCGAGCACTTTGCGCGCTGCGGCGACGGCCCGGGCGGTACGAGTACGGCGCCCGAGGCTTCTCCGGCAGGCGGCGGGGACGACGTTGAGGACGAATGCAGCGACGAGGGCGATGGCGGTGGCGAGGGCAGCGGCACGCGCGGGCTGGCCAAGGGCGCCGAGGTCGTCGGCAGGGTCATCTACGGGTCATCCGGCGGCCGCAGCGGCGACGGACCCGGCCTGGCCGTCACAGGGCTCGTGTACCTCCCCAGCGCGCAGCGCGGCGGCAACGGCTTCATGATCGACCTCAACGAGGCGTCCGTGAACCCGAGCGCCGCCTCGCTGGACGTTCTGGGCCGGGCCTTTGACGAGCTGGCCATGTTCGACGAGTTCACGACAGGTGAGGACTGACAGCAACGCTGAAAACCTCCCTGTCTTTGATGATACAACGGGGTGGAATTGGGAGTGACAAGGACCTTGGACGTAGCGTGAGCATGAATTTTGACGTCTTGACGGCCCTGCAAAGTTGTGTGGAGCTCTAATGAGAACGCAGAGCACAGAACTACCAACAATACCACCAGGAGCTTAAACGCGAGCCAGCACACATCGCATATACACGCGCGCACACACAGAGAGACAGAGACAGTCAAGGAGATGATGACGATCGTTTGTGGACTTCAAATATCACCCCTGAGGTCTAAAAGACTGGAGGTGAGACATCTAGGGTTGTCCAAGCTGCTGCTATTGCCTCCATTCTTTAACTCGCCACCTAGCACGCACACGAAAGACGAAGTGGCTGCGGAGATAGCGGCGCTGCACGTCGCGCAAGTGGCATATACGACGTACCATGGGTTTCCATTGGATGATGGGAATCCCGCGAGGATAAATTACACATGTATGCTTTGCTTGCAGGGAACGATTTGGGCGCATGGCTCGGCAATCACACGGAGCACACAAATCGAGGAGTATTTGGCCTAGAATACAGAGCCCACCAGGGGGGCGGATCTCCTAAGTACCATTGGGTTACAACTGTCCGTTACAACTATTCTATTCGGCAAGTCTCATTCCCGGTGTGTCATGCATCTTGAACGGAGTTGCAGCATCAGCGCTGCTCCCATAGGCTTCAATCAATACATAGGTCACGTTTTTTGCCGCCGTCAAAAATGCGTAGTTCGCAGGCCAGATACCTAATAACCAGCACAGACACCAGTGACTAGACTATCTATTCGCGGACAAGCCAAATCAGACTAGTCACACAAACCCTTGAAATACTTAGCCAGCTAACTCTGACTTGGTTCACCCGAAGTGTTGGGGTCTAAGTATAACATAAGTTACGCAATACTCTCTCTTTCTCTTTCAAGGACACCACCACCACCCTACTACACCTTAACCATGTTCAACCTCCACTTCGAAGGAATCCCGGCAAAGCACCAACGTCAGCACCAGGGCGAGCATTAATCGGAGATAATCAGCCGCCAAGCATCCAGACGCCCCTCTCCCAGCTGTCAACCTTTTTGACAATGAATTTTTTAAATTTTGAAATACTACTCCGAACCCCTACTAGTACGTGCAGCTTGAAGTGTCAATCACACCTCCGTGGTCCAGCTTCGCTCTGCAGCTGCGCTGGTGTTCTTCCTCATCTGATGCGTGACTACCTACGCCCATGCCCCTGCTCTTATGCCTACTATCTGGGGCAAGACTCGCCCCTCCCCCCGAGCATATGCAACACACGAGCACGCATAAAGACAGGACAGCAACACATTGGTCGCACACAGCCCGGATGACGAGGTTGTCACCCGCAAGGACTAGTTAGACAATCAGTCGAGCCACCATCGCCAGCTAGTCACCCTGGCACGGGTGAGACGGGGTGAACAATCGGAAGCGTCCCCGCCTCGGCCCCCACACGGACTGGAGTGGCAAATCTGACAAGTTTCGCCACGGGCCAGACCAGCCCAAAATTTAAAAACAGTGATAAGGTTGGGCTCGAGCGTGGGTTCTGCCACACGTGGTCTGGAACAACTCTCCTGCCGTTGATCACATGCAGCTCTCGCTGGCTGGGGGACTCTTATCACCACCCCGCAACCCCGGCGCTCAGGTACAGAACATCGTGCACCACGCCGCCATCGACCTCGGCCGCGGCACTCACCGACACCGCGCCCGTGAGCAACGCGTCACCCAGGCCGGCCGAGCCTTCCCAGAGCTGGTACCCCGGGACGACCGCGCCTGGTCTCGCATCGGCATTATGACTTGTGACCCTCGGCGCCAGTGTCCCTTGCTGCCTCACGGGCGCAGAAATGACCACGTCAACATGGGAGGGTGGCGGGCCTGTCAACCTCGCGGCCAAGGTGAAGCCTACCTTTGATCCTTCCACGGTTGTCATGCTGGGCACTACGAACATGTTGTTCTGCAGTGGGAAGAACGTCGGCGCGGCCCCGTCGCAACTGATCTCGAGACTTGTATATGACGTGTCTTGATGCACCGGGACGGAGAAGGAGTAGTACCTGGTCTGCCCGTATACAGAGCTCCCCTCCTCACCCTCAAGTTTGAGCGTGACGGCCTCGGAGCTGCCGTCGCTTGCGACCAGCGAGGCCTTGACGGGCAACGCGTTGTTGAGGACCTGAGCGAGGCGCGTTAGCACGACTATTCGAAAGGGACAACTTCGCAAGCTTGACGACGTACGCGGATCTTCCCAGACAGCTCCAGACTGCCTTGCACGTCAAGATCAAATGTCACGTTGATCGGCTTTATCTCCACGGGAGAGATGGGCGCCGCCAGGTCAACATCCGCCGGCACGGTGTTGATCATCCGGCCCATGAGGTCGACACAGGTGCCGAGGAAGCCATCGCCAATGTCATACAACGCCTGCATGGTGGCGTTCCCGTCGCTCTCGTACAAGCCTGAGGTCTGAGCGGGTCGTGATGTTGTCGGTCGCGACGAGCGGCCCGCCCCTGTTGCCGGTCCAGTCGATGTACTCGTGGACGACCTTCGTGTCGAAATCCGCACGGGAGGTGTCGAAGTTTGACCCGCCGTTGGTATTGTTGGGCGTGACTGCAGACTCCGGCACCACATCAGGGAACCCTCCCTGCTAACAGTGTGAGTTACACAGCTGGTGGCATGCATCATCGGTGATGATGTGAGGGATGTTTGGAAGACGGCAGCCACCCCCGAGTGCTCCTGACGCAGGCCCGGGAACTTACATGATGGACAGACCCCATGGTATGGCCACACGCGGTCAGCCCGATGGAGTCGGCCTGGTTGAACCCAGCTCTCTCGAAAAAGACCAGCGTTTCCTCGAGATCGGTCTCGGGCGCCGGTACACCTACTGTCGGGTCCGCCTGCAGCGCATCGATTCTCCCCGGCCGGTAGGGGACTTGCTGCCCACCACACAACCCCATAGACATGACTGTTCCTAGTCCAACGAGATCGGCCACTGGTCCCAAACATCAGTAATGCAGACAACTCGAAACTTCCCTCCGCCCGACGGGCAACAGGATGCCACCTTACTAGACACAGCATCGTTCACGAACGGTGCCCAGAACGTAAAGCTGTCGTTAAAGGCGCTCCCCGAGTTCTCGCCCCTCTCCGTCTCGAACCCGATGCTCGCGTCGACGCCGCCCGTCCCGGCCTCGACATCCGCTGTGACAAAGTCGTGGAAGGCGACGCGCATCCACTGCGCCGCCGTCGTGCGCCCGCTGTTGACCGCCGGCTCCCCGACCTCGGTCACGTAGTTGCTGCAGGGCGTGATGGCCGACGAGAAGTTGGAGGCGTAGGCGCCCCAGTTGTCGACGAGGATGTGCTCGAGGAACGCGGCCTGGGGTGTTGGGTAGTAGAACGCGGCAAGGGATGTGTGAGCCACGAGGGCGGGTGTGATGAGGCTTGGACGTAGGCGCATCTTGTCGACGGTGCGATCCTCATCGCAGGTGGTTGTCTGATCCAAAAAAAGGGTTGTGCTTGCATAACAATCGTGAATAGTAAAACAACCGAACATGAAGGTTTTTCCGCAGCCCTGTATATGTCGACTTTCTGCCCACCACTTTCGTGTTGCCACCCGCTCTTCGACCCATCAAGATTCGCTTAGCTCTCTCCCATGTCGGATCGTGGTGCTCATTGATGCTACGACACTACATCAGCGTTACAGTGAGATGGTTGCATGCGCATCTCCGCAGTGAAGGGAACGACCCGCTCAACAGCAAGGTAGAATCCGCGAACCAGGACCCCGGTCGGGTCTCAGCTAGGAGGAAGTCGGTGGTCATTATTGGTAAGTGCTTATTAGGGCAATGTTGTGGTCGCTGACAGATGCCACCCCAAGACGAGTCTAGTGCGGACGATAGTAGCCCAATCAGTGAGGAATCAGATGCTCGTTCAAGGCAACTCGAATGCCTGCTCGTGGTCTAGATCAAGTCCTTCGTCCCGTTGGATGTATGCGGTCTTTCAGGTCTAGCGAACCAGCGTTGCCGTATTTATCAGTGCGCCATCAATCGGTGTGAAGCATGCTTCATGCAGATTTTCTAAGTAGGCGCTGGGCCGCCTTGACTGGAACAAATCGAGTTTTTAAAAATGCGTACACAGCACCCGTAGGGTGCCGGAGGATGCTTAACGCTTATGAAAGGCAGATACATGTACTGATGAGTTCAGGCTGCAGACAGCCAGTACATCACGAGCAACGCAAAACCCGCCACGGCTTGAGCCGGTGCGCAACCACCCCCGAGCTTGTCCATCGAGAAAACGTCGAGTATCCAGCAGCGAGAAACCACGACGAGATGGTCTTGTACGATGCACCGCATGCGAGGCGAGCCCACCAGGATCAGTACACCGCTCTTGGCAGCCTACCACTCATGGTCGACCCCGAACACGTGAGGAGCTTGGACGCGTTTGGGGAGGTCGCATGCGACAATGGCCTCTTGGTTTTCCTTGTGCTACGTCCAAGAGCCGCCGTGCCCTGCCTTGCCAACGCCGGCCGCGGCTCCGTCTTTGGGTACCGGTCTTTGGGGGTGTGCTTGACCCTGTTGTGAAGCCGTGCCGGCGCCGCGCTTGCCGTGTAAAGTAGTTCCTGGAAGAGCAGTCGTCCTCACGAGTGGTGCGGATGACGTGTATCAGTCAGGATGATCTCGCCGTCGGAAGCTTCGCTGGCCACGGCGTGGCACGAAACACCAGGAACCGACCCCTGAGCCCGGGTGATCATAGACCTCGGCCCCCAAGCCGTCCAGACGCGCTCATGGATCTCCAATCCCAGGCCCTGGGGTCGGCCGTTGCCAAGGTGATTGACAGCAGGCATCTCTGGCGAAAGACGGGGAAGTCAGAGCCGCACTCAGGGCGGTCCATGGCGAGGAAAGGCCTAATGGCCAATCATGGCCAGCGTGTTAATAACAAGCGAACGTGTACAGTAGTAGAATAGATTGATCCATGGATCAATGTTTTAAGGTTTGATGCGGTGGATATGATGCATGCGGCTCATGTGGTAGTGACGTTAGTGTGACGGTTTCCAAATCACCACAGGGCATAAGGCGCGGCGTCGGATTACAGCAGACTGCCGGACTGCTTCGAGCTGTGGCCCGTGTTCTCTCGATGGTGACCTCTTCACATGCCTCCATCTAGTTACGTTCCAATGACGGTTACGCTTTGACAGACACAATCGCTCTTCCTATTTACAGCTTAGCCAATAATGCATACCTATTTACAAACCACGGCTTCATCAAGCCACCCAGGCCACATCGAGCCCATCCACTCCTCCGTCGACCGACCTATCTGACCCCGACTCTCGATCCCTGAGCAAGAATCATCCCAAACGAGATATCCATCAAAGCCATATCCGATCACGATGTCGAACAAACCTCCCACCCAGGTCAATGGCGATCTATCCCTGCCGTTCGACATCTCAGTCGCCAACTCCGAACCCACAAAGACCCGAGTCCCATCCATCAGGGCCGACAACCTGATCGGGAGAACAGGCACACCGCGTGCAAACGCGGCCGTGTCGACCGTATCCCCGGTCGGAGACAAGGAGTACACGAGACGGTTCAAGGACTACACGGTCCTGCAGCAGCACGTCCTGTTCTGGGACCGGGACGCCGACGGCCAGATCTACCCGTGGGACACGTACACGGGGTTCCGCGAGCTGGGCTTCAACATCGCCTTCTCGCTCCTGGCGCTTCTCATCATCCACTCGGGCTTCTCGTATCCGACGCGGCTTGCGCACTCGTGGCTGCCGGACCCGCTGTTCCGGGTGTACGTCGGCTCGATCCACAAGGCAAAGGTTAGCTGGCTGGGGCGGCTGCGCAGCACGGCCACACAGAATCCACTTCTTAGAGTGATATTTCTGCCTCGGCGAGATATGTCACGATTGTACCGAGTCTTGGGCTGACGCGCTTCCCACTCCGCATGTAGCATGGGTCAGACAGCGGGACGTACGACAGCGAGGGCCGCTTCCGGCCGCAGCAGTTCGAAGACATGTTTGCGAAGTACGATAAGAGCGGCGACGGCACCCTCACCTTGAGGGAACTGTTCGAACTGATGCACGGGAACCGCAACGTCATGGATCCTTTTGGGGTAAGCATGACCCTCCAGCCGAGCTCGACATAATACGTCAAGAGTGATGACTGACAGGCCTGTGACTTGCTCATAGTGGGGCGCCGCGCTGTTCGAGTTCGGCACGACTTGGCTCTTGATACAGAGGGACGGCAAATGCCACAAGGAGGACGTCAGAGGGGTATACGATGTGAGTCCTTCGTGGAATATGCACGGTCCATAACACTTTTGAGTACATTGCTGACAGGATGGCCACAGGGGTCCATATTCTGGCGCATCCGTGAAGAGCGGACGAAAAGCCACGGGTGGAATCAGGGCTGGGGCATTGGAGGCGATCGTTTCGTAGGCAGTGTCAAGATCTAAATAGACTAAGTATCAAGTGCTGAGTCCGTGTGGACATCATCTGCGGGACTGCACTTCACATTGGAAACGCAAGCTCGAGCCAAGGCATGTACAGTGAACGACCTCGTCTACTTGGTGGCACCGGTCCCAGAACCAACCAATTCAACTCTAGAGCCGTGTCCAAGTCAACTTTGTTTGCCCAAGACCTGAAGCTTGTAAGCATGTACCCGACTCGGCGCACGTATAGATTGATCTAGCGCGAGCAAACATCCCCCTTTCACTTCTCTCTATCACATGCCATCCTTGAGGAACGGGTGGACAGACTGCTGACTGGCAGGTGGGTATTCCTGCCTTGCGAGGATCCACAGCTGCACGTTTAGAGAAGGCACAGCCAGAGCCAGGGTCCACCCCTAAGCCCACCCTCCCCCTTAGTGCCGAGGTCCCTGACCCACGGC
Organism: Diaporthe citrichinensis; assembly: GCA_014872995.1. Lineage (NCBI taxonomy): Eukaryota > Fungi > Ascomycota > Sordariomycetes > Diaporthales > Diaporthaceae > Diaporthe > Diaporthe citrichinensis. The sequence continues at coordinate 186,740 of JADAZR010000076.1, read as the reverse complement.
CGCGGGCCGGGACGCTCTCCTATCAACAGCACGACATTGTTATCGTCTGCATGTTTCGAGTGAATTTCCCACTATTACGAATGCAGTAAGGGTCTCAGGGCTGTTCAGATTAGAAGGCCGTCAGCCCGTCGGACTGGTCCAGGTAGCTTGGCGCCAAGGGAGACCACCGGCTGTTCTGAACGCACCGAGTCCGCTTGCGGCTACTTCGAGACACCAGCGCCGCTTCCAAGCAGAGAAGGGCCGTGGACATGACCCGTGCAATACGCCGGGAAAAGAAGTGAGAGGGGGCGACGGTCAGGAAAATTGTCGAATCAGGACCCGGCAGTAACAGCTGACGCACAGATGGTATTACGGTTAATAACGCATGTGCAGACACGCGGTCGTCACGCAAACGCACGTACATGCGCACTAAGACAAACACACAACAGACTAACACAAAAGACTTGTGGACAACTTCTATGATCTCATCCGACGGTCGTGGCAGGAGACAGGAATTCAACACGGCAACAACCGCTCGGGCACAGGCTGCCGCGCAAGCAGGCGCATCAGGCGAGACAAGTCCACTGACAGGCTGCACCTTCTTTCGTCTGCACGTGCTTGACAGAGCTCGACAGAGTTTCTACAGTAGTTTCTGCTTTCTGGACCTCCCCAGACCCAGACAATGTGCACAGACATCGGACTCGCACTCGCCCTATCGGAGAGATGCCTGTTGACGGGTGTGACACGGACACAACCTGGGACGGGGGCTCTTGCTTTCCCTCTGTCCTCCTACCCCTGCAGGAAACTGCGCCTCACAACGTGCTCCTACGAAGGCTTGGCTGAACATTTCTGACGGAACTTGAATACGCAGGAATACGCTCAGCCGAGTACGGTGACACAGTACACACGGGCCAAAAAAAAGTCGCCCCTCTCCCCTCCCCCATCCGGGCCAGACGGTCAGACCCAGGCCTTTGGGTTTGGACCCTGGATAAAACAAATCTGTACCCCAGCTTTCCTAATCCTGGGCCGGGAGGAGCCCGCCACCTTCATCACCACATTCTCCCTTAACCTTCTTTCACCTCAGGCTCTCGTCATCATCACCATCACGCTGCCTGAATTCATATCCCGGCACCTGTCAGCTTACAGGCCCAGCTGCCTGTCTCCTCCAGCTACAATCCAGTCCAATTGATAAACTCTACCACCTCTTGATCCAAATTTTGGCATGACCTGCTCTCTCGAGAACTATGGCGTCCCAAGGTGACACGGTCTTTCCTTTGATCCCCGCCCCAATGGCGCTGGCGGTAGACACCTTTTCGGCCGCCACCAGCGCACGGCGGTCTCCCGTTCCGTCCAGGAGCACCACATCTGCAAACAGAACAATGACGCCACCAGCACCAGCACCGGCAGCGTCCACAGCCATGTCACCAACAACATCAACTCGGGCCAAGAACCCACGGCACCCCATCTTCAACGAGGACATATTCTCCAAATTATACTCCACCCCTTTCATGGTCCTTCTCTTCGCATTCTACGGCGCCGTCCCGTTCTACTACCTGCTCCACTACTCGCCCTTCCGGGACTTCGACTCTGGTGTTGTCAACGAGGTGGTGAAATGGTCCCTGTTCGTTCTGACGCAGTACACCACTGCCGTCATCGTCACCTCGTGGAGCGGGAGGTACCGCGTGCAGAAGGATGTGACCGCCTGCGCGCTCATGTTGGTCTGCCTGGCTGGCGCGACGTGGTTGAAGGCATTGGTGGACGGGATGGCTGTGTCCAAGGGATGATGATGGTCGGAGCGAGGCACGGGATCTATTTGGAATGGAGATGTTATCCTCTTGACGCAAAGGCAGACTGTCCGACGAATGGCGAGCCTATGAGGACTATGAACCCAAGGACAGCAGCTCAGCACCACAGGATGGGCAGCACAGCGTCCGAGGGAGGCAACCTAAGTTAAAGTGCACACAGGACCTAAGAACACACGCTGGGGTCATGTCAGTGATGGCTCCGCATCTACGTATGATAAACCATACATGATAGATCGCGCACCGGGTAGAGCACCAGGAAAGCGCAGCACACGCACATTTCAAACATTCTGCTTCGATCAGTACCTACAAACTTCTCAAATCGCTTCTAGCTCAAGCTCAAGCTCAGGTTGACACAAGCGACTCAACATCCATGTCTGCTGTCCTATAAAACCCGAGGGAGTTGAGCATGGGCTTGTCATCGAACCGGTACAGATAAACTGGCGCCCCGTCACTGCTGCCACTCGCAAAATGCTGGTACGGGTACCAAGAGGGGATGCAGAAGGTGTCACCCTTCTCCCAGTTGAATACCTTGCCACCGATCGTGGTATATCCGGAACCTTCTACCACGTGGTAGACAGAGGATGCGGTCTCCTGCACAATGGGGCTCGCCTTGCCTGCGTTAAGACGGGCTGCAGCCCCTCCCAAGGTCTTGCTCACTATCACGTGCACAATGTAAGCATGTCTGTGCAGTCTTTCCGTTTACAGAGGTCGCCCAGGGGCCCACCAGACCGACTTACCTTCCGAGCCATCGCTCTTTAAGTACCGCAGCTCAGCCCAGTCCCCGGGGGCCCCATCAAGTCTCGCCCTCATCCCTGGCCAAGGGAATACAAGTGGCGACGAGGCCGAGCCGACGTCCTCGGCTGGGTACCGCGGCGCGGCAAAGTGCTCGACAAAATGCACCGGGAAGTGCTGGAAGCAAGGCAGGTCAAGCCCATCAAGCCAGACCATAGGCCCGGACCCGTCCTTGCCATGGTCATGCCAGTTCCACCTCGGCGTGACAATAACGTCCCCGCGCCGCATGGTGATGCGCCTCCCATGCACGGCTGTGAACCCGCCCTCCCCCTCGATGATGAACCGCATCGCGAACGCCGTGTGCCGGTGCGCGCGCGCCGTCTCGCCCGCCATGACGAGCTGCAGCCCCGCGTACAGCGTGTCGGTCGTGAAGGGCGGGTCGCGCGACGGGTTCGCCAGCATTAGCACGCGGCGCTCCGCTTGGGACTCGGGGACCAGGTCGCCCGCCTCGAGCAGGCTGGGCCGGATCTGGGAGTACCGCCAGGCGTGCGGCGCGCAGCGGGGGTCGGGCTTGGCCGGGTTGAGGCGGGCCATCTGGAGCCAGAGGGGCTTTGTGTGGGCTTGGGCCGCTCGCTGTAGGAGGGCTGTGGTTGCATCTTTGGTTTGGGTTTCTGTTATTGTAGTAGTCGCCATTTTGTATAATTAAAGCTGTTCAGTACAGTTGGGTTGCTCAACCAGATAATCTCAGCGGTGCCAGCGAGGATTTGTCTCCTTATATTGAGCACGGAGGAAACATTGTAATCACAATGTCAACCACTGCCCGCTTGTGAATCTCCAATGAACGTGGAAGCTTCGGAGCTGAGTTGTTCATGGTTGGTTTCCGAGTCCGGACTTAGGGAAGCTTCTCCGGCTGCACTGACACGCGGCATTGGTGACAACCGACGGGGCCAAGGGATGGGAGACGTGCCCAGTGCGGGGAGATTAAGCTCAAGGTTCCGAAGGGATTTCAACAGCGTGTTTTCCACTTCTATCTAACCTCCGTGACAGCCCCGACAGATGGAGTCTGGCGGTCAAACAGATACGCGGAACAACATCAGATCATGGCAGGCTCTATCCGGGTCTCGCTCCCGGACAACGAAAGCACCGCGGCGGCGGACGAGGACTCCTGTGGGTCCCAGGGCGGTTCTCCGTCAGAGCCGCGGCCGCGCCCGCAGAAGCGTCGCAGGATTCCGGTCGCGTGTGGTGCTTGCAGGAGCAAGAAGTCTAGGGTAAGTAAGACCGAGCCCGAGGCCGAGTGGGGGACCCCAATCCAGGGAGGCGGAGAGGGAGAGAGAGAGCCGCCCGGGATGATTCTATAGATCGCCGGAAGAGTGTCAACTGACCTCTCTCGGCCGCAGTGCGATGGCTCTCGGCCGAAGTGCTCCAGCTGCCAGGCCCTCAATGTCGAATGTGTTTACCTTGCGCCGCCAATAGCGACGACCACGCCTGTTCCCAGAGCGTGAGTTTGTGCCTGACACATCTTCTGCCTGACCTACGACCGAGCTGACTTGGTCGATTAGGTTTCTGCAGCTCGTTGAGTCCCGCCTATCCCAGCTTGAGAGTGATGTGCGTTCCTTGAAGAGCCAGCAGAGCGAGGGCGGCAGCGTCCCAGATTCTGTCACGGTGGATAGAAGACCGAGCTTTCAGAGCCAGCAGGTTCCAGCTACTTTCCACGAACCAGACTCTGGAGAGTCTGTCGTAAGCCCGGATGCAACTGATGGCATCGGCTCCATCGAATTCACCAAGGAGGATGACTCTGGATACTATGGTATTGAGACTCGGCCTTCCCCGTCGTCCACCTTGATGAGGGCATGTCTTTTCTGACTGTTAGCAGGGCCATCCTCCAACATCGCATTCACCCGCAACATTCGACGGGCTCTTTCCACATTGCTTTCCCAGAGTTTGGCACAGCGCTCCCACAGAGTGGGATCCTCACATCGACCATCACTGGATGTATCCCGTCCACAGACGCCGCACAAAGAGGCGGCCAGACCGGCAGCTGAAGAGGCAGGTAGCTGGGCTGGCAGCTCTGGGCCCAGAAATGACTGCCTGAGTCTCCCTCCTGATGACGAGATGGATGCCCTGGTCGACCGCTTCTTCAGAGACACAGGTGCTTTGTTCCCGTTTGTCCACCCCTACACCTTCATGGAAACGTACCGCCACACCAAGAGTATTGGCTTCAGAAGATCCAGGCGGTCGTGGTTGGGCCTGCTGAACTCCATCCTCGCCATGTCCATTTTCACTTCTGGAAGCTGGAGCTCAACGGCAACCGAGAGGGGTGCAAAAGCAGAGGTCTTCTTTACACGAGCCAAGGCTCTATGTCTCGACCAGATGCTGAGTGGCTCCAGCCTCGAGACAGTTCAAGCCATGCTGCTTATGAGCCAGTACCTGCAAGGGACCCACCGCTCGGTCATGACCTGGAACATGCATGGTATCGCCGTCAAGGCAGCCTTCCAGTTGGGCCTTCATTCCACAATCTCGCTGAAGGCGTACACGCCGCTCGAGCGGGAGACGCGGACACGAACATGGTTTGCCTGCGTCATGCTGGATCGGACCCTGAGCATGACCTTCGGCCGCCCCCCTGCGATCCCAGACTCGTATATCCGCACCCCGTTGCCGCAGCCATACAGCGGAACAGACATCCTGCCCACTGCTGAGGTCTCTGTAGATGATGCTATGAGCATACATTTCTTCGTGTCAACAATGTGGGTATTCGAAGGCATTTTTTCCATATAGACAGTTACTAATCGCCTTGTTTGATAGCACGCTGTATAAAATCATGTGGACCATCATCGACAGACTTTACGACTGCAACATAGCATATCCAGACAACAGTGTTATATGCACCGCCTCCCAAATCCTCGAGATCGAGCACCAGCTCCTGGAATGGCAAGCCTCTCTCCCGCCTCTGCTCTCTCTGACCAACGCCGCCGAAATACGCAACGACAATGACTTCTGCTTAGCAAGACGTTTCCGGGTCATACTGACACTCAGGCATCACAATGTCCGCCTTCTGGCCCATCGTCGCATTTTTGACCTCTATCTTGCTAGCATTGAAAGAGGCCGAGGCTATGATGCGCATGAGTCGATGCTCATACAAATTGGGGAAAGGAGCAAGAACGTCTGTCTCCAGACAGCTTCGGAATTGATCTCTATTGTCAATGTTATCACTCACTCCCCGCAGCCCAAGTGTGGCCTGCTAGGTGCATGGTGGTTTACACTTTACTACAGTGAGGACCTTACTACCATTGCAAGAATGCAATCCTCTTAGCTACTCGTCGACTAACAGGATCCTAGCCCTAAATGCCGCACTTACCATTGTCACAATGGCCTTGTGTAATCACGCCAACAGCCCTATTCCCGCTGCCCCTTGCGAGGCCGGCGGTATATCAGACCGGGCCCTCAGGGACGCGTTGGCAGATGCCTTGTCTTGTCTGCCACTGATCGACAAGGGGAACAGGATGGTTGAAAAATGTGCCAAATTCGTCTCCACGCTGCAACAGTGTTTGAACTTGCTAGGTATGTTTCATCAGGGGGGGAAGACCGTACCTTCAGTATTCCCTCCTCTGATCCCTTTCTCCAATGCAGACCAGACCGGGCCAGAGGATCCTGCCCCGGCGAGGCCAGGCGCGAACGGGCACCTGCACCTGGGAACGCCTCGGGGCAGTCAGAACGGGCAATACCCGTATGTCCCTGTACCCATCGATGCGGTCAATCTCGACCTCACTGCACTGGGATGGGAAACAGAGGAGTTTCTGTCGTCTCTCAACGCGGGCTTCATGGAAGGGTTCCAGGATTCGGATTTATTCTGCTAGACTGGCTTAATTCAAGGGCACGTGTGGGCAGGTAGCGATCAAATCCATAGCATTCTACCAATATTGCGAGCTCAGAACAAAGTCCATCGACCTTCCTGCCAGACATCAAACCCTACACACTCAATTCCCACCCCGAACAATCAACTCATCCACAGCATCCTCCCAAGCCCCCTCCATGACCCGCTCCGCATCATACCCATAAGCCCACTCCTGCGTGACCGGGTCACTCCACTGGTTCGGGCTGCTAAGAAAATGGCTGCCCTCGACCTCGGGCCTCATCGCCTCGTCGCGCGCCTCCTGCAGCGGCCCGTCGCCAAAGTGCCAGATCATCGAGTTGACCATGCTCGCCTCCTGCATCATGCCCGTACGCCGCACCCGCTCCCTCTCGAACACGCGCAGCGCGAACGGGATCTGCTTCGCGGACGTGATGCGGCCCAGGGCCACAGCGAGCGCGGCGCCGTCCTCGACGGCCATCGCTGCGCCCTCGGACATGTAGGGCAGCATGGCGTGCGCGGCGTCGCCGAGGATGAGGAGCTTGGAGGAGGGGGACATCCAGCTGTCGAGGGCTTCGCCGCTCATGAGGGGGGTCTTCATTGCCTTGTCGATGAGGTTGATGATGGTCGTGAGGCTGTTGGGGTCATCAGCGGGTGTGATCTATTCAGAAGAAGATTGTTGAGGCCAACCCACTGTGGATGCCAGCCTTCGAACTCTTTCTTCATTGTTTCCAACATCTCCTTTTCTGGCGTCGGAGCAGCAGAGGCATTTCGATCTGGGTGTGACAGGACCATGTTGAACGCCTGGCCGCCTGCTATGCAGTATGTCATGGCATGGCGGTCCTCCCCGATCCTGCAAAGTGGTCAGGATCAAATGCATCTCACGCGCAGCACGGCGCGGGGAAACTAACCAGAGATTTAGGTTGGGCTGCTCCAACACCCATGAGATCTCAGGGATCTCTCTCATCTTCTCGACGTCGACTGTTGCGCGGTAGACAGCATAGCCTGTGAACTTGGGAGCGCCCCGGCCGTTGGGGGCTACAATGCTTCGCGCCGTCGATTTCACACCTGGTCCCGCGGGTCAGCCAAGGATATTATGACCTATGAGGGCCCCGGCGACCAACCATCAGCCGCAACGACAAGATCTCCCTGGAAGACACTTCCATCCGATAAGTTGATCGTGGCGGTATCAGCATCGTATCTCGCGACCTTGCTATTCAGCCGCGTCTTGACCCCCAGGGCCACGGCCTGCTCGTAGAGCGCCGTGTGCAGGTGGGCCCTGTGCACGACATAGTACGGGGCCTCGTAGTGCGAGCTGAACTCGGCCGTCAGGTCCGTGACCCCGATGACGGCGCCGTTCTGCCACCTGCGGAAGTTGATCTTAGAGGGCTCGACGGCGCGCTTGGCCAGCCGCTGCATGACACCCCATCTCGCCAGCAGCCTGCCCGAGTTCGGTGGGACTTGGATCCCGGCACCGACCTGGCAATACGTATTGATCGTTATTATGACTTTCTAAGGGCACGGTGAGGGCGAGGTAGGTCAGTACTGACCTCCATGAGCTCGGGGGCCTGCTCAAACACGGTGACATGGTGGCCGGTTCGGCGGAGCGCGATGGCCGTGGCCAGGCCTCCGAGACCAGCGCCGACAACCAGGATGTTCAATTTCACCCTTGCTTCTTTGGGCACAGCATATTTTCCAGTTGACTCAGTCTGGGGGCCTCCTAAGAAGCGCAGACAGTTTGACGGGTATGACGTCGTCGTAAACCTCGGTGTCTCCTGTGTGACATTCGAGTGATGTCCATTGCTCTGTCGATGACCATTAGTTGCACTGGGCTTTGCTATGCTCACAGGTACGTCCGCATCATTAGACATGGACGTCGGTGTCGGGGGATCTGTTGATACCGGCATCCTTCAGTGGTTGTAAAAGACTTGCAAATTGAGAAACTGGGCCGAGAGACCTGGTGCAAAGAGCACCTTTTCGGAATCCCGAGCAGGACAGGGTCTTATCAAATCGTGCCGTGGTGATCAATAATATGCCCGGGATTCTAATTCCATAGGCGGATCTACTGAAATCTTAGCTGTGCTGTTCCGTTCTACACCCGCGGCATCCAGTCTCCCTAACTCCCCGGCTGACACGTCGCTCAACTCTAGCCCGCTCTTGCAGGCCAAGTTCGAAGAAGTCAAAATGACCATTTGGCAAGCAAATGAGTAATAAGAAGAAGAGATAAGAGCGGTAAATGCCTCAAGTATCCGCGAAAGCAGCTTTACTGATAAGGTTCGCTTTCGAAGTTGGGGTTCAAACTATCTTTGGTATCTTACAGCTCTGGCACATCTCGTTCCGTCATCAATATCACTCAGCACAAAATGAAGGGGGTGATAATACACTGTTTCCGAGGGTTGTAAAGATATCTAGATGGATACTGTAGAATAATTACCCGCGATATTGATGCTTCGCAAAGGTTACGCATATTTTACCCCGTTATGAAGGGTCCCGATCTTGGAGATCTTCACCTCGACCTTGTCCCCCGGCTTCAGCCACTGTGGAGGACTCATGCCCATTCCAACACCTGTAAAAAGACTTGGTTAGAATCTCATTACCACTCATTATCAAGTCTGGTTTTGCTTACCTCCGGGAGTCCCTGTCATTATAACAGACCCCTTCTGCAAAGTAGTCCCGCTTGACAAGTACGATATCAAATAGGCACAGTCGAACAGAAGATCCCCGACAGACTCCTTCTGCCTCACCTGCCCGTTCACAACCGTAGCGAGTTCAAGCCTCGCAGGATCCCCAACAAGGTCAGACCTCACGAGACACGGGCCCAGCGGCGCATAAGTGTCAAACCCCTTGGAGAACCCCCACTGCGGTATCACGCCCGCAAACGCAGGGTCCCTCTGCAGCTTCCGGGAGGAGACGTCGTTGCCGCAGGTGTAGGCCGCGACGTAGGACAGCGCGTCCTCCCGGGACACGTCCTTGGCGTCCCGGCCGATGACGAAGCACAGCTCCCCCTCGTAGTCGGCCTGGTCGTCCTGGGCGATCTGGGGGACGACCACGTCGGCGCCGTGGTCGTGCACGCACGTGTTGGGCTTGAAGAAGATGAAGGGGAACGGCGGCGGCTTCCTGCCGGCCTCGCGGATGTGCTTGGCGTAGTTGAGGCCCACGCACCGCAGGATGGGCACGTCGGCCTGGGACAGCGGGCCGAGCAGGCGCTTGACCGTCACCACCTCGTCCGTGACCACGGTCTGCCCGGTCGTGTCGTAGATGTCGTCGCCCCTGATGACCTTGGCCTGGAGCTTTGTGGCCTCGGTCGTGGTCCCCAGGTCGAAGTCCGGGCTGGGGAGGATCGGCTCGCCGCGGAGTGTGCGCCCGTCCTCGGCCACGAATCGGATCAGTCGTTCCCATGCAACGGCCATGATGGTGATATGGAAGGATGAGCAGCGCGGTGTGATGGTAAGTCTCTGGAAATTATGTGGACAGAACCAATAAGCTCCGAAAATCATCTTCACGGCACTTAACCAGGTCTCTTTTCAGGTGTGTGCACCGGGGACTTAACAAGAAGCGTACTCCGGAGATAGGGAACACTACCCGCAGTATACCCGCAGTATGAGACCCAAGCTAGATATCACTGTGCATTGGTGACGGAGACTTGCACCATCCGATATACACGCTATGTATTAAATTTCCATGCCCGGATGCTAAGTTCTCGGTCGAAGCAACTTACATTGGACGGCCGACACCGATCCCCCAACTGGCACGCTTGGACGTTTGGCAGGAGTGCAAGACACTCCGTAAGGTATACCTTTCCTGTCTGCAGCACCTTGACACAGACAGCCCTCGATCTTGCAGTTATCCCAGTGCAAGAAAGTTCTGAATTTTCTTGAGCGCTAGAAGCCAGGCGCTATAGTTCACAGACATTATGTAAGCAGTTTTCGATTTTCCCGGGTGGCCGTGCCGCAGTGTCGTGGATTTCTCGTTTGTGGCCATATTGCCGACCGAACTTGAATAGTTCCATGCAACTCATGGTTCAGAGAAACTCACTAAAAAGCTCTTGTAATTATATTATGAATGAGGCCCACCAGGCTCTGTTCCTCTCGAAGTACGAATTCCTGTCCCGATCAACTGAACGCTGTGGCATGATTATAGCTTGAGATGTATATTGAATTATGCATCGTTGCTAGCCCCTATTCAGGGGAACTTGACATCGCCTTGACAGGGGAAATACATCATTCTCAGCATGGAAACGAATTTGCGTTGCAATGCTCGACCCAGCACATCGACGAGTTCAAGACCACGTCACCCATGTATAAGTGTCATGATGTTCAATTACCAACGCTATGTGCTATATGTGCAGGGAGCATATGCTTATGTATCTATGTACAGCAGCATCATATCAATCAAACGAAGCACACCATCAATATATGGTGACCTCCTCCCGGCGTGATCAATCCTCTCGATGGATGTGGCCGCCCTTCTCGACTTCGCCCCGTTCCGCCTCGTCGAACGAACCGCGCCTCCAGGGCGGATATACCGGGTTGAGCGCCAAAGGGGAGGGCTCCGAGACCACAATACTTCTTCGCTCCTCTTGCCGTGACTCCGCCGTCTGTGGTGATACGGATCGAGTTTCTTGTTGATAAAGGGAATCAAGCGACAGGCGCCCGGTTGATACCGTCCCCCACCTCCGCGGCACGTTCTCGGCGGCAGCGGGAGCACCAACAGCCGCGACCTCTCCTTGCCCTCCTTCGTGTTCCGTCTGAACCTCGTACTCATCAGGAGAAGGATGGCGGGCCTGCCTCTCCACAACCCCAGTCTCGTCCTCCGCCACTGGCCCCAGCTGCGAGCGCTGCGACATTTCCACCAGCGTGGTGCCGTCGTCGAGGACGCCCTCCAGCGTGCGGCACGTGTCGAGCACGCTGTCCTGGAAGAGCTTGATGCGCCCGCGGAGCCGCCCCAGGTTCCCCCTGCTGCCGTTGCCGCTCCCCTGCGGCGTCCTGCTGCTGCCGCTCGGGTAGGGGTTGTAATTGCTGGGCCGCCGCTGCACTGCTGCCGCGCGCTTGGCGGCGCCGGAGCTCTGCTCGCGGTGGACGAAGAGCGAGCGGAAGGAGACGAGGCATGCGACGATGAAGGCTGTGGATCGAAGGTGGGTCAGCATGCGCGGAGTCTAGGGATCGTACGACGTACGCATGTACTATTGTATGTGGGGGATGTTGGACTGAAACTCACCAGTACAAAATTCAATATGAAACCAAAACCACACCCAAGGTATGTTGAACGTCTTCCCTGCCGTTGTCGCAGTGAAAACCTCGCTCAACAAAGCGCCCCGGAGCACCGTCGCAACTATGGTGAAGCCAACAAGGGAGAAGATAGCACCGAGAGCAAGCTTCTTGCGCAAGCTTATGCGCACGCCCCAGAGTATCCATACTGGAAACCCAATGACTGGCGTGGATGGTCAGTGTCCATCTTATCCACAGACTCTCGAAGGTGAACGGAACCGGCCGGGAAGAGAAGACTCACTCAGCGCATCCGTGAAGATGTCCAGGGCCACCGATACCCTGAAGTACGTGAAGAACGTGTTCTCATATCCATGGGTTTGGCACGTGGTCAGGGTGTACGTTATGTTACCAAATAGACATCGGAAAGTGGGCACACCCATTGTAATGCTCGTTATGCCACAAGCCAGCACAACAACGAAGACGACCCACCACACAACCCAGAAAACACGGCCGACCCGGTTTCCCAAGCGGTAGAAGAACAGCAGGAAGTTGACCTTGATGCAGTAGAACCCAAAGATGAACAGGATGATGGAGGACCCGGCAGCCTTCAGCATTGACTCGGTGTCGTTGAGGAACTCGAGCAGGTCCTTGGTGGGAACCGTCTTAGGGTCGTTGACCCAGTTCATTAGGCGGTAGATCTCGTAGGAAAAGCGCTGCGCGACACTCTGGATGCCGGTGATCAGGCACAGAGTGGCCATCATGAGCCAATCCTCCGTGAGGAGGTGTCGAAAACAGGTCCATCGGATGTAGATGCGCGCCGCGAGGGCGAGGGCGCATAACGAGTATAGCAGCCAGGTGATGCCCTACATTCTCCCGCCTTCGTATCAGTATGTTCTCGTCTACTCACCATGATTGCGCAGAAGGGGGGGGGTGAGGGGGTTCGTGTTACCAGGAAGGTACTCTGCGAAAGCTGGGTCGCGGAGTCCCTGGTCGATGCCATCGTACGTGCCCTGTCGACATCACAGGGCAGGTCGGGGCGAGGATCTCATGAAAGTGTGTGACGCAGGTATGTGCGTGGTGAATTGGTAAAAGAGCGAAGGATCGATTTGTTGGGGGCCATTTACCGTCAGATCGGTGCGAAACACGTGGGCGCCAGAACGTGGGCGCCGCCACAAGGACGGAGCCTCCCTCACGATCGACCGACAGGGCGGCTAACCCTGGTTCCTTTGGGCCTCTGGCATTCGTCGGCGGCTGTATTGCTAGGGCGACTCGAGCATGGTGAGGTTGTATTTTGGGACGGGTGCGACCCGTCCATTTGGAAGTGTGTCCCGGTCTCAGCTACTTTGCCTGGATGGGACTGGCTTAGAATAGCCTAGGGCGGTAAGCACTATTGACTCCCTTGTCTGATTGTGTGGTCCTCTTGCTTGGTCACTTGACTCTCTGTATTATCTTGATTATGCAGTGTGACCCACCGTACTCTGTCTGCGTAAGCTACTCCGACCTCAGGGACCAGTGAGGTGCGGGATTGGGAGACACCCCTGGCTTACGGAGGATCGCTTCTACCCCGAAGGATTCCGGCATACCACCTACTTAGACACTAGGCTGAGTGCAAGTATATGTAATCGCAGCACCAATTTTCAAACCATGTGCAGAACTTGTGGGTCTTTATTATAATAAGATTCGTGCTCACTCTCAGCTTGATAATCTTTCCACAACAGCTTTTATGACTCCACGCGGCAAATGCCTAGCTTCCTCTGAATTGTAACGCCCCACTACATTGTCGACGACGCGAGAGCATGTGTTATTTCGGATGAATTCTCAGTCATGTCATGACCACGGAACAAATGTTCAAATTGTTTGATCGCGGCAAGCCGGCACGTGATGCGGCAGTCTCACTGCTGGACTGAGACACGCTGAAGCTGAAAATCTTGTGACCTGTGGCGCCGCTAGAGTACTTGATATCTCCGCCACGCAAGACAGTGGAGCTGTCCGTGGATACCTAGGTAGCTCTGAGACGGAAAAGAGGCCGTACGAAGTCCGGTTTCACATGCTGGTAGGCGTTCTGGCACTCGCAAATCATTGAGTGACCGAAGTAGATGAGGCAACGCTGTGATATTTCCTAGATAGACACATATTCAAAACTTAGAGTCCAGGCTTGGCTCGCTGCGAACAAGATTCAAAGTGGGCAGATATAGCTCGGCTTCACCCAAAGCTGCAATCTCCTTCCAAGCCTTCCACTCCCAACCCTCGATCTTATGAGCCTCCTTCGTCTGCCACGAATTGAATTGTCAGCATTGCAGCCATCGCGTCCGGTTGTTGTGCTGGCTGCTTGTACATACCTCAGGCTGCTGAGACGAATCCTCTCGTTCCGAGAGGACGTAAAGAGTCACTTCATGCTTCTCCTCTTCCTTTTGGATGTCATTGGTGTAGGCGATGATCTTCTTAGGGACGATCTTGAGGCCCGTCTCTTCAAGAACCTCTCTCTTGATGCTGGCAAAGATGTCCTCTCCAAATTCCAAGTTGCCACCTGGCAACTCATAGAGCCCTATTGATGGAGTACACGTCAGGACTGCGCTTCTCAATGATCTCAAACCCTTCATACGAGGCTGAGGGTATCGTTATGGATTGTAAACGTACCTGTGCCAGTCTTGCCCTTTCTCTTCCCGATGACAATCTTTCCTTGTCCGTCAGGGATGACAGCTGCTATCTCGACGTGCGGGCGTTGGCCTCCCATGATGTCTTGTAATTGGTCCTGGCTGTGGTATTTGTGATGGACTGAGGGTGTTCCTAGTTTCCAGAACGCAGTCGAAAGTGTGCTCTTCTGTTGCCCATCAAGCGGGTGACCTGGACAGATCGGAGCATTTAAGTATTTGGCTCGAAGTTTGAAAGCTGTGACCACCGAATGCGAATGCTTAAGGCCCCCTTAACGTTGAAACAAGACGCGTATTTGCTGGGCATCTTCCCCGCGGTCCCATTGGCTTGGCGACATACACTTTCGCTTGTAAAGTGCGGTGAGCAGCTTGACCTCACCGCAATCAAGGCGAGACAGAGTGTCTGTTGCCAAGAATAACCCGCAACGAGCGAGGTAGCAGGACCAGCCAACCTGTGTTAAGCGTGTTCATGCTTTGCACGATCGCTGCCGTGGATGGCGCAGCAAGCCACGTTGTTTGAGAGTCGCTGCCAAGCCCACGATGCACGAGGAAAACCTGCTGCTGCGTGGACTACTTGACACCTGGGCCTCCAAGTGGTCGAGGTGTCGGGACCGTGAAGTTACATGTATGATGTCTTTAGAAAACTTGCTTGACTAGCAGGAGCTCGTCTGGAGCTCTATGCGTGACGTTGATACCCATACCGACTCATCCAAACTCGAAACATCACCTGGATACCGCATTGCTTAATGCGTTCAAACCACAAAGCAATTATTCAATAAAAAAGGATTTCTGGTACTTTAGTCAAGACTTTGGCGCAAGTGTATATGTCAAGAGAATTCAAATGTCATTGAGAACCCCGCATGTGTGAATGCTGGTCCATGGAGCGAGAGCAGAACAAATATTGATGGCGTAACTCAGCAAAGCTCATCATCCAATGCATGACTGCGCATATTTGATAATACATAAGGAACGCTTTTGTGGTGAGGTAGTCTTTTTGTCCGTATTCTGTTGATGGTGGACTAGACCAGTTGCTCCCTTTCAATTCCATGACTTGCTCAACGTTTACGAATAGAGTGCATCAGTTAGAGCCTACAAAGAACATGTATGCCTGATTTGCATCGCTTGAGTACATCCAGGGACCTTTCAAGTATGCCGCGATGTATCTTGCAGATACTGAGGTCAATACAATAAATGCCCTTGACATGTATATGACACTCGGCCCGGCGTCCCTTTCAACCTTGGTAGCCATATTTACTTGAAGAGTACCAAGAATCCATTAACAGCTACATGAATAGATATATTTCATAATATCGAATCATGGCCCCAGTTACATCTTCCCATTGCCAATCAAGGCCCATGATCCCGAAGGGCGGCGCGGATCGCCTCGCGATTATTGCCGCCGTAGCTGCGATACGATTAATTTGGCAATTCTTGGGGAAAGGGCCAGTGCGCGTCCTCGCCGTTCTAATGATTCTAGATACATACCGTATCGCAGCCGGTGTCTCTATTTGGGCTTCAGTATGTGGCAGAGGGCACCGGGCAGGGTGACAAGACTGACTCAAATGGCGTTAACAGATGCAAGGATTCAGTAATTGAAATGGAGTCTTCTGATATTTGTCAAGTAATAACTCAAGTAGAAGCACTTCAGGGGTCACAAATTGATATTCCACTAAAACTGACGAAACCTTGCTACCCAAGAGAATGGTTTTCAACTTTCCAGCTCTACCGATCTTCCTATCATTTGCCAACCTCATGGTTTACAACTCATCGTGCTGAGGTATCTTGGCCTGAATGTCCTGCACCTCATACGGGTAGAACATGTTACCATCGCCGCCCCACTGGGCCGGCAAGTCTATTCGTTTCTCCCAGATCGCCGTTGAGGCTGTTTCAGACCTGAGGCTCTCGGAGACGGCGTCCACTTCGTCCATAACTCGCATGAGATTCCGCCCCATCAGATCCTTGATCTCTTCGCCCGACCAGTCGCGGATCAGCATTTCGGTGATCTACGTTGTTACTAGTCAGAGATTCTTGTCTTCAAAAGTATCATGCAACTGATTCAAGGTTCTCCACTTACCAAGTTGGGATACTTGCTGGCATCCTCGAGCCCCTTGACAGAAGCAAACATGCCGTCAAAGTCGGAGCCTATCCCGACGTGCTTCCTGCCCACAATACCAGCAACATGCCCAATATGATCCGCGAGCCTCGAGACATTAGCAGCCTCGACAGTGGGCCCCACGAACGCAGGGAAGAAGACACACTGCACAACCCCGGGGTTCTTGCCCTCCCCGGAGCCGATGAGGCTCAGTACGTCATCAGGCACATTCCGCGGGTGGTCGTGCAACGCCCGCGAGACAGAATGCGTCCAGACCACTGGCGCCTTGGACAACTCGATGGCCTGCCTCGCGGTCTCGTCGCTCGAGTGCGACAGGTCGACTAGCAGGCCCAGGCGGTTCAGCTCGGCGATGAGCTCCTTCCCGAGGTCCGAGAGCCCGTTGCCCTCGTGGCCCGAGGAGCCCATGGGCTTGCCAAACCCGGAGGAGCTGGCGAAGGCGCTGTGGCACATATGCGTGAGGCTGACGTAGCGGACGCCCAGCTGCGCGAACAGCCGGACCGTCGACAGGGAGTTGCCGAGGAAGTGGGTGCCCTCCATGCCGAGCAGGCTGGCGACCTTGCCGGACTCAAAGGCGGTGCGGATGTCCTTCGACGAGCGGGCATACTGGAAGTGGTCCTGGTGCGAGGTTATCATCTGGTTGATGAGGTCGAGGACCTCCAGGGCGTCGCGAAGTCCGTCGTTGGGGACGTTGTAATCGGCGCCGACGTCGATGCCCAGGAAGTCCGGACATGGCGCCCAGACGGTCCAGAAGGCAGCGCCGAGGTGGCCTTTTCGCAGGCGGGGGATGTCGATATGACCTGGGGTATAAGTTGCAAGGTCTGGAAGGATAGAGAGTGGATGACGGTCTGGCAGTGATTTGAAGTTAGCCACCTGTGAGTTGATCCACGTAATGTAGTGAAGGGGCCTATGAAAGTTCTCACCTAGGGACCGGATGATCTGAGGGAGATCAATGTGCGTGTCGATGAGGGGACTCTCCGTCATCAGCGTTTCGGCACGCTGGTAAAGTGGTGATTTCGTCCAGTACGAGTCGTCCTCTCCATCTTGCGGTTCAGAGTTGAAGATGGGCTGTTGTTCCTCTACACGGGGACTCGCAGCAGCGAATCTCGTGGTGAAGACGCTGACGGCTGCGACTGCAAGGACAACAGTTCGTCGGACAGCCATGACAAGATCTTCGTGAGAATAATTCTAATTACTTAGAAAAACTGTAGCATCGAATGTGTTTCCACAATTTAATGAGTTGGGAGGGAGTTGGGAGTGTAAGGGACTGCCCGCATCTGATGGAGGTCGGTTCCGGCGCTCACTCCGAGATCGCCGGCACCATCGTCTCCGCATCTTATCTTCAAGCCGGCGTACACATGTAATGTCCCCCAACTTTTTTGATGTGTGACAGAAAGTAACACACTGTCAGATTGACAACCGTTTTCTTTTCTTACCATATTAAATCAAAGCCGCCGGAAATACCTCGTTCTTCATTGGATACTATTGAGACCAGTTACGTACCAAGAAGCCTGCTATCGTAGGTAAGGACCGATGATCCTTCGCAATGGAGTGCCGCATGGCCCGGCAAAACTCATATGAAGCCATAATTGTGCGATACGAATACAGATGAGTATCTATTCAGGTACTTCAATAGCAGCCGGGCTTTTTAGGACCGGGAAGCCTTCTTACCGGCATTATCGAGAGAGGCAGCCTCAGCTCGATCAAAAGGTTTGTTGCGCTTGTCGATGTCTTTTATACGAAAGGAAAGCATGTCACAATTCGACAGACCTCGACCACATTATTGGATAATTTAGTATAAGAATTCTTGATGAGATTGGTTTTGGGGAGGAGAGACCCAAAAGAATCATATGGTTTTATGCAGCCGACACAGGATGGTCTATATATATCTAAGTATCCTCTAACTGAAGTCCAACTTCATCAACGATCTATGTAACCTATCTCGTACAAGGCGAAAGCCAACTTATGAGACACCACGACAACCCTGTATTCAACATAGGCTGAGCCTAGATCACGCCCCCGTTCTGTTTTTATGCTTAAGACTATCCGCCGGCGTCCCGCTGGGAATCCTTTGTTCGACCAACAGCAGACACTCCGTGATCCTGTCGCGCCGCGAGACACGATCCTCTTCGTCCCGATTCTGGACGGTAAACCCCACGCTGTCGTGATGATATGTATCCGTTCGCACCTGCGCCGAATCTTCTCCCTGCTGGCTGACCAATGGGATGGGCTGCTTGCGATGGCCCCCGTCAGGACCACGTTGGCTGTCAATGGGCAGTTAGTCTCGCTATCCTTGAACATCGAGCTCATATCCTCCACGATATGGTGTATAGGACAGGGGCGTTGGAGGAGGGGCATAGTTTGAACTCGGTGAAGGCCGCATGATGGGAAGAAGGAGCAAGGAGGAGACTTGCCTCTTGACAGAGCCATATTGTGCTCGTATTGACCAGGTCTTAGGATCCGACATCCCGGAAAGTCGGAGAAAGCAGTCCAGCGAGAAGACAAGATGAGGATGATCTGGTGTATTTGACGACCACCACGTGTTGGACGGTGGGAAGTATCAAAACTGGTCCCGAGAGCCTTGCGTCTGGCACACGAAATGACATCGACAAGAAAGGTCATGATAGCTGCACGCAGTATTTATACTTAGGTATGGCCGCCCACTTGGACGATCTTCCAGCCTCAACCGCGCATACTCCAGATTCTACCAACATGATAAACCACCCGGAACAGGCTGCATAGCATCAGACGCCCGACCAGCGTGCCTGTCTGTGAATGGCACGTCAATCCGCGACGGCCGTCCAGACCCGCTCACCAAATTCGACACGGTGAGCTGGTTGTGGCCGCCACCGCCTCAGCATCAGGAAATGACGTGCAGCATGTAGCCAAGTATCTATAGAAAATGGTAATTATAGCCTCAAGTTTAGGCATCGAGAAATGTACATACACCAACACCCCCCTCGTGGTTGCACACGGAATAGCATCCTTTCCTTCCCCCATCGGCCCGGAGAAAAAGGTGCATGCACATGCGATTACACAGCCAGGCGGGCTGGCCTAATTGTGCGGACCAGCAGCCGCGAGACAGATGTTAGGGGGCATGATCCAGCTCGCAGGAGGGGTGTGCCATCAGAGGCCTGCATCTGTCGGAGCCGAATCAGGGGGCTCGTTGACCCTGCGAACGACCTCGCCAGCGAGGCACGACTGGACCGGAAGACGGGCATGCTTCCGCGGCTTGGGTTGCTGCAGCGATTTGTGCATACACACCCGGGCCTGTCTTGAATCCCACCCAGTCCACCAAACAGGCGAGTGGGGATAGTCGCACAGAAAGCAAGAGGGTGTGGAGACAGAGAGAATGAATGGAAGGAAAGGCAGGGAGGGGTTCGGCTCGCCCGTCGAAAGTTCTAGGGCCCGTCATATTCGACGCATGCCGCAGGCGCTGCGGTTCGTCCAGAGGGCCCTGTCGCACGCAGTCTCGTGGCGCCCACATGCACGGCAGATGCTACCTACCTGTCGCTCACCGAGAACGAATTGGGGGGAAGCTGCTGCTGTGCCGTCGAGACACACAGAACGAGATAAGCCCTGTTTACCAGTGACGCAGATCTCTCTTGCGTTCCCCGCGACCTTCATCCAGGACCTGACGGCCTGCCCGATCCGCCCGTTCATTTCCTTGTCCAACGTGGCACTCATGGATCTAGGGGGGGCCTGTCGGCGGGTGGTCTAATCCGGGGAAGCAAGATCATGCAGCACGCGCCGCCCTGCATCTGTTGACGGTTCGTCCTGGGCGGCGCACCCGGTCGATGAGACAAAATAGCCTGCCCGTCATGCGCATGCCGAGCAGGCAGCCAGGCAGGCAACCTCTATTAGCAGGTCTCCAAAACTCCCGTTCCATCACAGCGGCGCATCGGGCCCGGCCGCGCACATCAGCATGAGCAGCAACACAGGGGCCGGGACAAGTTGGCGCAGTTGGCGCACACCCACACCCCATGGCCACGGAATTCTCCTGTCCAATGCCTCTCCATCCAGGGCACACCTCTCCTCCCAGGGCACTTTTGTGCCCCTGTGTACGATCATGGCCTGCATGCAAGCGGCTCACACACAGCAAAGGGAGGCTTGGGCTACACAGAACAGACATCATCGGCGCGCGAGAGCCACGTGCTCACCGCCGCAAGTCCGCAGATGTGCCCCCCGGGACCATAGCCGGCTCCCCAGCCGCGGCAGGAGCGCTTCCCAACATATTCTGTCAGGGCTGTAAGAAAGAATTAGCGGAAAGGCTGCATTTAATCTGCGTCATACGGGACAACGGCTCGGGTATGACCGTCCGGAAGTTTGTGCATTACAACCCGAGGCCTGTATGTCGAGACATGGTTGAATGTGGTGGAACACAGAATCTAAACAGAGTTTCAGCCCAGTACGACAAACACTCGACGGCCAGTCATGATCACCCGGGCTACGACCCGAATCATCCAGATATTTCCGGCATGCTGTCATGGATTCAATGACATCAGGACACAGGAACAGAGGTGCAACAATCAGAACGAATCGGAGGGGAGGGGAAAACAGTGCTCCAATTTGCACTATCTTAATGCGGCCGGTTCAACAGAGGAACGTAAACATGCAGGAACAAGGCTCATCAAGCCTCCAGGCCACACGCACAATGCGTTATCCTGACCACTACGCATAGCATTGAGGTCAGCCAGCTCGCTTGATGCCGAAAGTCCAACGTCCCTGCCATTCCTTCCATCTAAACCCTTGTCCCCTCTCCATTGCTTTTTGTGTTATTTTTATGTGGTGATTCTTGAGGTTGGCGAGTGCGGCACCCGCTGATTGCCAAGTCGTCCTTGCGTATCGATTGTCTGGACGGGAGGGTGAGTCGCCGCAGAGGAGTGAGGTTGTAGTGTTATGCTCGAGGTTGGTCCGGGATGGCACCATGAGCTCCAAAGTTGTCGTGTCGTGAAGATAAAGTGTGTGCCCCCGCGGAGTATGTGCTTGTTCAGCCAGCGTAGAGGGCTCGTGTTGTGTCGGCAAATCGCAGTGATCCGCCGCGGTCAATGTCGCAACCGAAAATCTACACCTGCTGCAGAGATCCAGTCGCAGGGCCAGGCAGTAGGCCGTCTTGTCCTGGCACCCAGTCCGAACACTCGGGTGCCACTTCCATCGTTCGATTTCATCGAATCCCCCACCCCGTCATGAGTTCGTTCCGTTATAGTCATGAAATCACGTCGGTACAGCGCCTCATGCTGCACTACCTCCGCATTCCACACGCATGCTTTCGCACCGCAAACATGCTTCTGTGGGTACAGAATATGGTTTCGAGGCCACGCTTCCAATGGCACACCGAGACGAAAGAACCCAGCCCCATTTTGCATATGTCCCTTGGCCATGCAAGCCTGTCCGTGAATGGAAATCCATCCAACTCCATAACCGGTTCCATCCGTCTCACCGCGGTGGTACTCCGGACACCGTTATATATGATGCCTCCTTTTCGCAAAACGCCAAATTCGCCGTCGGGAAGAAGCGTGAAGAAGCATATTAATCAGAGATCTAGGACCAACCCCTTCATTTTGTGGGACCCATTGCTATTACCACGAAGCATAGACACCGCGGCCTGCCCCCGTGTCCTTTCTTGCAACACAAAATGCTGTCCAAATATCAAGTATGGCCGAGATGACGGCCACGATGAGGACGGCCCCCAACGTTTCAATGAATGCTGGTATCATGAGAAAAGCGTCGTTAATGCCACCGCCAAGGGGTGAGGAGGGTTTTTGTTTGAGAGGTGACAGCGGAGAGTGAGAAATTAGCAGGGCAGAAGGGTCCCTTCAAAGCGCGATCCGGTCTAGGATATCATCTGACTGTAAAAAACAAAGAGCAGAAAGTCGAAGAGAAGATAAACAAAAATTCCAAAGAGGAACCGTGACAGAAATGGAACAAAACGACAACCTCTCCATCAGACCGACGGACTTCGAGAGGAATTATGCTTGTGGTGCAGGTGCTGGGGGACCTTGGCCACGACCGCCGCGCTGGCCGCCGTAACCTTGGAATCCTCGGCCCTGGCCCTGGTAGCCGCCCCGACCACGGCCGCCTGAGCCGCCGCCCCTGGGGCCTCCTTGGCGGTTGCCTTGGTACTGGCGATGTTGCCCATTCTGGCGATAGTCGTTCTGGCCCAGTGCCTGCTGGGGCTGGGACTGAGGCTGGGTTTGAGGTTGGATCTGGTAGGATGACGACTGTGCTTGTTGAGGCTGCTGCTGCTGGGCCGGCTTCATGGGGCGGGGGATGGACTCGGGATTGTCGTAGACGTAGAGGCTCTTGTCGATGGTCGATGGGATGGGCTGGATGTCAATTCCCAAGTCCTGCTCGATGTTGTAGAGATTGAAGCGGTCCTCCCAGTTGATAAGGTTGATCGCTAGACCAAGATGACCGTATCGGCCGGAACGTCCGATGCGGTGGAGGTAGGTCTCGGCATTCTTTGGGAAATCGAAGTTGATGACAACGTTGACGGCCTGGATATCAATTCCACGGGTAAGCAAGTCGGAGCAAACGAGATTGCGGCAGACACCGTTGCGGAAGTCGTGGAACACTCGGTTTCGGGCGGCCTGGGGCATTTTGGCGTGGCTGTAAAAGCACGAGTAACCGAGCTCGGTGATCTTCTTGGCAAGAAGCTCGACACGGTTGGTGGAGTTGCAGAAGATGATGGACTGGTTGATCTGAAGCTTGGAGAAGAGCGTGTTGAGGCAGTGCACCTTCTGCTTCTCCTCTATAAAAGCGTAGTACTGCGTGATGCCGCGTAGCGTGAGCTCGTCCATCAGGTTGATTTCGTAAGGGGTGCTCATGTGCTTGTCGGAAAAGTCTTTGACGGAGATTGGGAAGGTCGCGGAGAAGAGCATGAGCTGACGGTCCTTGGGATGACGTCCTAGGATCTCCTCGATAGACTGAAGAAATTCGACCGAGAGCAGCTTATCTGCTTCGTCCATAACGAGCATGGGGCATTCGCTCAGGTCGGCGACGTTCTGTCTTGCAAGATCTGCTACTCGGCCGGGGGTACCAACGAGGACGTGGACGGGCTCGCTGAGACGGAGGATGTCATCTCGCAGGCCGGTACCACCAGTTGTGACCATGACGTTGATGTTGAGGTGCTTGCCCAGGGTCTTGCACACATGTGATGTCTGCAGGGCAAGCTCTCGTGTGGGGACGAGGATGAGGCATTGGATACGGGAGACTTGAGGTTTGACCCTCTGGAGGCATGGGATGATGAAGGCGGCGGTCTTTCCTGTTCCGTTCTTTGCTCGGGCTAATATATCGCGCCCTTGCAGGGCGACGGGGATGCTTTCTTCTTGGATTGGCGAGGGCTTGTCAAAACCTGCTTCGAAAATGCCCATCATCAGATCGCGCGAAAGCTTGAAGTCCTCGAATTCGAAACCCTTGGTGTTGGTCACATCCTGCGGGGCAGAGGCGGTTTGTTAGCTGCAGGCTCAGTGCAAGGCATACGCGAGCGCACGGGACACGGTGACGGCTATAGATAGACACACCTCTGTCTGCTGTCGATTGTCCTTTGCTGGGAGGTTCAGCTTCTGCTTCCAGTCCTCTGAAGGAGCTCCATCCTGAACGTTGCTCGCGCGCAGCTTTTCGGTCAATTGGTCGACGACATTTGTTTGTTCGGACATCTTGGCTAGAGACCAAGATTGGAGATGTTATGCGCAGAGGAGGGGGTAGGGGTGTTGTTGGCGTGTTCACAGGTTGGAGTCACAGTGGACTGGTTCGTTTGTCGACGAGGGAAGGGAAGAATCAATGGGGGTGGCTGGCGGGGAAGGTTGCGCCACGTCGCCTCACGAAGGTCGGGGCGGGAAGAAAATGTGGGACAGCAGAAGCTGGCGGTCGCGTGGAGGGTTCTCAGGAGTTGTGCAGATGGTCAAGGCGGAGTGAGCCGTGTCTCTAGTCGAGGTCGCTGTCGTCGTCGTCGAGGAGTGGGAGAGAAAGGTCCGAGTCGCGAATGAGAGAGCTCTGTTTGGGAGAGAGGGGGGAAAGTGGTATGGTCAATTGTGCGCGTGCAGGAAGGATGCAGGTTCAGTTCAGCTCAATAGGCTGGAAGAGGTCTCTGATGGCAATGTTGATTGTGCTGTGGGGGCGTTCGTGTTGTTTTCGTCCCTTTTCAGGCTTGGGTGGGAGGAAGAATTGTGTGGTGGTGGTGTACTGTTGGTGGTGATGGGAGGACGGAGTGCAGTCGAGACGTTGACGATTGTCGAGCAGACCGATTTTGCCAGGCCTGGCCCCTAGCGGCTCAGCGCCAGCTGCAGGCTGCAGGCAGAAGAAGCAACAGGAAGAAGCCGCAGACCAAGACGCTCAGACAGGGGTTCCTTGGACCGTTTCGGCTGCCCATTGGCTGCAGGGGCCAACGGGTGAGGTACGTACCCAAACATCAACCTGACCTGCGGGGTGGCTACGGTGATGGTCTGCGGTCTGGGTACTCTACCTAGGTACACTTCACCAGCTGACCAGTAACGGTCAGGGTAACGGTCTCAACCCCTCACCTCCTGCCACTTGCGGCATACAGGTACTGGGCCAGATTCGCTTTTTTTTTCTCTTCTTCCAGTTCTCTGCATATCTTTTCTCCAGGCTATCCGCACCTACCAGACTGTCGACTCATTCATCTCTCACAGACATCGGATGTGCATCTCCACCAGCAGATCATGTCAACGCTACACCTGCCGCAGAGTCTCAAAAGCTTGAGCACAAGCCCGGAGCGCAAGGGACGATCGGAAGACGCGGGGCAAGCCTAAGGTTCAGCCAATGATGAACCTTGATGGCGTCCACCTGGAACCTGGCGTGGGATCGGTCGGCTCTGGGCCGCTAGTAGACCACTGCAGTATCTCCGACGTCGTCTAATGCTCTTGGGCGTGGACTTGCAGATTACTTGCGTAGAGCTGCGCATGTTTGCGCAAGTTATCCAGATCTCCACCAAAACAGTCTCGCCTTCAAATATCTGGGAGCAGACAGCAGCCACGATGCAAGCTGCTCGGCTGCTTCCTCCCTCAAGTCCACGATGCTCTTGAAAAAGCCTACCATCGCGCTGTGTTCCAGCGGCAGCCTCTCGTCGGCTCTGTCGCTCCCCACAGCTGCATCCATAACGTCATCGACTCGACCTTCCTCAGCGTCGACATCGACAACGACACCATCTACATATCCCTTTCAACCACCACGCAGAAAGAGACAGTCGGTACCGAGCCAATGGCGACCATCACGATCGTACGCCACCGTCCGAGACGAACCCCGCCGAGACGATGACGACCCGGCATCTCCGACGTGGCCAAAGTCTAAGAACCCGACCCCCTACGAGATCTTCGACCAGGCCAAGTCCACCCCCTACAGCAAGAAGACCTTCTACCAGTTGGTCAAGCTCTACCACCCAGACCGCCACGCATTCACCTCCAACCTCAACGGGGCCATCAACCAAAAGGTAAAGCTAGAACGCTACCGCCTCGTCGTCGCCGCCAACGACATCCTCTCGGACCCGACCAAGCGCCGCGCCTATGATCTGTACGGCGCGGGCTGGGGCGGCGCCTCCGACATGTCCAACACAGCCTACCGCGAGGCCGACCGCGCCTGGCGCGCGCAGACCGGCACCGCCGCCCACAATGCCACCTGGGAGGACTGGGAGCGCTGGCACTGGGAGAACAACAGCCGCCGGGATGGCGCGGCTGGCAAATCGGAGCCGCGTTATATGAGCAACGGGATGTTCGTCCTGACCATCTGTGTCTTCGTGTTGCTTGGTGGCTGGGGCCAGGCTACGAGGGCTGGTTCCCACGGCATGTACCTCGTTGAGATGCAGGAGAAGAAGGATAACCACATCAGCGAGGAGATGTGGAGGCGGAGGAAGGAGAAAGCCATGCTTACTAGGGAGGACCGGGTTGAGAACTTCCTCAGGTCAAGGGAGGGGTGGGATACTGCGGTCAATGATTCGCATATCCCTAAGGATTGAGATCATGCGTGGGCTGAATTAAAGCAAAGTGTTTCCTCTCCAGGCTTATGCTTGCCTGAATCTTCGTGATGTTCAGTGTCAAGGCACCTCCTAAGAAAATTGACCTTGGCTTTGGGTGGCTGTAACCGTAGCCTGGAAGACCCATCATGCTGTGTATGTCTCCGCCATCACAGCCAGATACAAGCCCCCCTGGAGCAGTGCTAGGACAACCAGGTGGTGAGGGTTGACGGCCAAAGACCTCAAGATTGAGGTATCTCGCTTGTTTTCACAGGACAAGGGGAGTAATATGTGAGACGGCAAGCCAGTGAGTTTGCCGCGCACGAGGACACCACAAACCCAAAACCCAAGTTGAGTGTCAAGATGAGCATCCTGAGCTGATGCCCTACTCCACAGACGCCCTGTACCGGTGGTAATCATTGAAATGGGATCTCAGGCATAAAGAATGGCAGTGGTCTGCAGGTACCTGTGTACCAGCATGCATGTATTTACTCAGGTATGGTCAATGAAGGCCCAAAGCCGAGCAGGCAGTCATGAACCGAGTTGTGACTTCCCACATCCATCAGTGACCTTGCCCCTGGTAACAGCCCACCTGGCTGAGAAGGTATTTGCTAGTTTGTCTGCCCCTAAACACTGCAACCAGTTCATCTCGGAACGCAACAAAAACAACAACCTTGAACACCATCACTCAAAGCCGTGGGTATGTGTCCTTCCTGTGCAGGTGAAATTCCTTCAGATGACTTCTCCCCATGCTTGGCAATCTCTAAATCACCAAACAGCGCAATAGCCCAAGAAGAGGGACACCCCGGATCGAGGGACCAAAAGTGACCATTTCTGAGGCCATCACCACCATGGACAAAGAGGTTATGATTCTCAACAGCGGTGATTGCTTCAGAAGGAACTATCCGGGCCACCTCAACCTCAGGACATCTCGACTGTCTTCTCTCCTCTTGATCATGTCTGTGGATCCTTTTTCTTGACGCTCGGAACGTGGCCCGGATACACGGGCAGATGTGAGTGGCACTGCCAACATGTCTGAACTTTTGGGTGGCCGCCAACATAGCAGGCTGGCATGCATGCTCTGGTCAAACAAACCGAGATCCCGGATGTTCAAGCAGAAAGCCAGCACAGCACCGATGGGCTTGGATACTGAGGAGATCCATATTCATCCCAATAATGCCTGCCGACGACTTAAAAAGCATGGCTGTCCTTCAAGACCGGCAACTCTTGACTAGCAGCTTTTGACAGGTCCCCTTGTGACTGTCAGCTGAAGCCTACTGGGAAATCTTCCACTTTCCCAGTACCTGTCAGGATTGCCACCGAAGCTGGCAGTTGTTGAGTTGGCAAGAGGTATCTGTTCGACAAGCTCGATTCCCAGTGCGGTTCTGGGATCTCTTTTGATATTGCCACTCTTGTGCCACGAGAGTGGAAAAGGAGTGCCCCGCGATCCTCAGACCTACTTGTTCTTCCTGGCAGTCAAACCAAGCAAGACTCTTGGTCTTATTACCCCGCGATCACAAACTCAACATTTGGGCAGCAGGTCCAACCTTGCACCCAGCTTTCCTTGGGAAAACCTCCAGCCACCCCGCCCTTCCTGATGTTTTTCGTCCGACCAACCCTGCTGGACCGTGGCAATTCTGGAAGCTTCGTTCTTTACAAAGACAGAATACCTTTCGCAACTGATTTCGTCGGTTGAACTTTCAACTGTCAAACTCTTCATGGGATCACATCATCGTCACGACCAATCTATCTCCAATAAACGCGACACGTCGGTGAGCTGTCTCAGCCACTGTTTGCCATCGGCAACAGCTTGGACAACCTACCCACGCGTTTGAGGTGGGAGAAACACCCCACGTACAGCATCGGCATACTTTCTTGTTTCTCCACTACATTTTTATCCATTTGAGGATCTGATAACGGCCCTTCAGTCACTCTCGATACTGGACATTCCCTGGACAACCGCTGGAGTGGTCACCATTGCAGACTCAATAGCATACAATACCTGGGGATTCAAGCCTTCGACAGAAGAGGACCTTTTCGAAAGCTGTGGAAGCTTTCACATTATCAAGTAAGAGTTTGTTCGTCTTTACTTTGGCTTTCCCGCGTTAGAATCGATGACTGACGGTAAGGTTCTCTCACAATCAGCTAGCCAGCTACCCAGTTTGACAAACGGGTTTGGCGGCACCAACCACGGACCCCATTTCGGTTTCTTTCCATCGGTCAAACAGTTCAGGTAGAACATTGATGTCCAAGCCTTCTGGATTTGTCACCCCTAGACTGACCATTTAGCACAGCTCGCGGGGAGCTTCCAGATCCTCTATGATTGAATTTTCCAATATCACATACCCTTGATCCATCCAGTCTCCAGGCCAAAGCTTCAGCTTGGCGACCATCAAACACATCTTTTCATTTCCAGTTATACAAGCCATACGTTCATCATGCCGCCTCCGGCCATCGCTAAGTTTGAGGCCGGGCAGAAAGCCCACAAGAAAGGTGGCGCGCCGGGCTCTACTCAATCTCTCACCACGGTTCAAAACCGTGTTCAGAAATCGAAGCCGAAGCCGAAGCAGCGCATCGAGCTCTCTAGGTTCCCGGCTGAGATCCAGCACATGATCTGGAGCGAGGCTATGCCGAAGCCAGCCTGCCATACTTTCAAGTTTGCGAGGCCCAAACAGCCCCCACATCACCCCAATGCTTGGATCACACACACATTCGACCTCTGGTCTCTTCCAAGCAGCTATGACCCTTCGGCATACCGCCGATGGAAGTCCATGCTATGGAACCGCAACTACAAGCTTCGACTGGATGCATCGGAGAAACCAGTGAAGAACGCTATCCCTTTCCAGAATCCCAACCGCCCAACAAGGATCGAGAAGCCAAAGCTTGAGGGGCTTGACCTCGCAAAACACAAGCTTGAGAAGAAAAACGTGAATGATATTTACAAGCCATGCATTCGGAAGTCAAAGGAGGCGTTTTCGAAACTCGCCAATATCAGCTTTCAGGTTGGATTCCGAACGTCCATGGTTCATTTACAGCCGATCCTTACTCATACTGCCACTGGAAACAAGCCAGGTGCGGCTATTGACGTTGCCACAGACCTGGTCATTCTTGAGTTTGAGCGGGGAGAGACAGCGGATGCGTCGTCCTGGTTCGAGCACGTTAACGGGCGGATGGAAACGGGGGACATTCGTCGCAAGATGAGGCACTTCAAGCGTGTGGCGGTTCACTACAAGAAATCTCACCCTCTATGCACACGCCGCTCGCCTTTCCAATGCTGGTGCCCTGCTGGATCACCGCTGAATTTGGATTGCGAGAGTTACAAGTTCTGCCCCATGGAGCAGGCCTGCTTCTTGGATTGCTTTCCCAATATCGAGGAGTTCTACTACGTGGTGGAAGTGACGAAGAAGAAGGAACTCGCCTGGTGCGACGCGTACAAAGGCCAGTAAACCTGCCCCCGGCTAACTGAATTTCACTGACGGTTCGATCTAGATCATGCCCGCCAACAAGGCTTCAAACTCAAGAAGTCCGACAAACCGGAGACCGCCATGTTCGAGCTCTCACACTCCTATGACACGAAGAAGGAATTTCTCCAGCTTTGTCCGAAAGCCTACATCAAATTTCTCCCCGAGAAATTGCGGGCTGATCCAGTCCTCCCTCTTGAGGCCATGGGCGATCCGCGCGATTGTATCATGAAGGTCATGGACATCTACAAGGGCAAGAAAGGCGACGAGGCTTTCAGGAACTCGTTGGAGAAGCGGGAGAAGGTGAAGTGTGGATTGATGGTCAGTTACAACCTCCCGAAGTGAGGTTAGTCTCATGGGTGGTTTGCAGCGTTCGTCTGCACCTGACTGAACATCGATCTTTGCTGGTTGGGCGTTGGGATTGTCCCTCATGGGTCCCGAGTTTTCGGTTGGGACAGGGATGAGGGTTGAATTTTTCGACCTTCTCAAATGCGTAATGGAATTGGGTGGCATTTGAGATCGGAATGTGGATGGATTGCTCTTCTACCCCTCTATGAAACGGAGAGGGACACGAGCTTTTTTGGTGGACCGGGCCGGAGGATAGCCTGCACTCTGAGAGGCATAACGCAGAAGGAAAGTGTGACGACTTTCTCATCACTTCGTTAGACGAATTTCATGACAATTGCTTCTATCTATCAACTGATCGTATCCAGCTGGTTGTGTTTTCGTGGTATCACATCTGGACTAAAGCACAGTCCTAGCTCTGCAGTGGTCCGGCGCATTCCGGTTCCGATCTCGCCAAGGCCGGTCGCTCGCCGGAGATGTCGGCAGCCCAGTCAACGTCCTCGCCTCACCCCCTTCATGCGCCTGCATCATGCGCGGCTGCCACATCTTGGCACCCACAGTGCTGGATTAGATCATGGCTGGCTCGTTCAATCGCTTTGCAACAGACGTGGCTGGTCTGCTTGACATCGCCGCCGACGCGCTGACAGCCACGAAGCTGGTATTTCCCTCACCCCGTCTCGTCTCGTTGCATGACCACAACCTCAATGAGTCTGATCTGACACCTCGCAGGCACTTTGGAACGCACGGGAGAAAACATTCAGGTCATGGGTCGCAGTGCCTACCGGCATCCTTGTCATTCTTGTGGCGTGCTTCGGCGTCGACACCCTCTTCAAGCATGTCTCGGTCTCGTTCCCTGCCTCGGTGGCGTGCATGCTGCTGCTCTTCGCCGGCCTCTGGCTGAGTGAGCTGGTCATTGGGGCCAATCGAACACGGCGGGCTGTTGCCGTTATAGATGTTCCTGTGAGTCTCAAGTGGCGCGTCTCGGTTGCATCAGGTATCAAGGACTGATGTGGTGGACAGGCTGGCTGGTCGCTGCGTTGGATTAGTATCCTCTTTACGCCGACCTTTATCACGCTGCCTCTCAGCCCACCTATCAGCGCGGCAGAGGTTGGGAAGATCATTGCTGTGTTTGGTAGGTCAGCGATGGGCACCTGGATCTCCTTGTGCAGTTCGCTAATCGTGATGTACCTGACGCAGCTGTCGGCTTCGTCGCCATGTTCGTCGGCACGGCCTACATGACCCGAGGACTGCAACTTGTCACCGGCTCCCATAAAAAGGCCCAGGCTACAAGAGCTGAAGAATTGGGCCCTCAGGAAGACGAAATCGACCTGACCAGGACGCTTCCGCCTCAAGAGACCCCTCCACTGTCCACGGATGTGTCGGCGCAGACATCAGCCGTCGCACTTGACGACCTCACTCCACCTGGCCAATCCCACGAACCAGCCCACATCCAGCCCATCGCTGAGCATGGCCCAAACAGCACAACACCAGACCTCCCAGAGGCCCCTGTGAGTCCACCACCACTTCCGCCACAATCCCCGCCGGCGCCTCCCCGGGCCCGCCTCTGGGCTGCCATCATCCAGAGGCACCTCGACACAGTCACCTACCTCGTTGTCCTGCTATTCATCGGCCTGCCCATCTACTACGCCAACGGGTACGCCATGCCCCTCCAACTCACCTTCACAATCCTGATGTACTTCGTCGCGCTGTCCCTCCCACCAAACTGGAAACAAGTCCTCCACCCCGTCATCGTGTCCGCCCTCCTGACCGTCCTCGGCATCTGGGTCTTCGGCCTCATCCACAACCAATCCCTCAAACCAGTCCTAGAACAGTACACCACCGGCAACAAGTACCTCCAGCTCTGGCAGCACGCCACCACCAGCACAGGCCGCCTCCCCGGCGCGGGCGACATCCTCTCCACCGTGCTGGACGCCTCCATCGTCAGCCTCGCCCTGCCCATGTACCAGTACCGCCGCGAGCTGGTCGAGCACTTCGCCGCCATCATCGTGCCCAACGTCGTCCTCAGCATCGGCAGCCTGTACGCGTACCCGACGGTGTGCCTCGCGGTGGGGATCTCAGCCACCAGGAGCCTCGCGTTCGCCAGTAGGAGTTTGACGCTTGCGCTCGCCATCCCCGCCACGGCGAACCTGGGCGGCGACGAGAGGACCGTCGCTGCTGTGGCTATCATGAGTGGGGTTGTTGGCGCGCTTGTTGGGGGGAGGGTGTTGACTTGGCTTAAGATTCCGGAGGGTGAGTGATTGTTCTGTCTTTCTCACTCCTTGGCTGTGGGTCATGGCCGTGTGCGGTCGTGAAAAATCTAACTTGGTGTCTCTGTTCTTTCCAGATGACTACGTAACCCGCGGCGTGACGCTGGGCGCCAACTCCTCCGCTGTAGCGACAGCCCTGCTGCTCCGAACGGACCCCAGAGCTGCTGCGCTGTCCAGCCTTTCGATGAGCCTGTTTGGGACGATCACTGTGCTGTTCACTTCGATACCGCCCATTGCGAATGCTGTCAGGTCGCTTGTTGGGCTTTGAGCGCCGTCTAGCTAGGTCTCGAAATTCAAACTTGCGGTGCTTCTCAAGAGACATTAGGATTCGCATGCGGCGTTACATCTATTTCAGACTGGAAGTCTATGTCAGTAAACCATCTGACTCACTTTGATGGAGTGGGTGTACACAATCCTGTCTCAAGACCATCCATGATCGACGACAAGACGTCTGATACGTACCTGATTAAGACAGAATGAGGTCAGCTATCATGATGACTGTCCGCGAAGACTGAGTCATCCCTCGAAGAAAGACAGTCACTGAATTGGAAAGCAGCTGGACCTGGGGGTATACAACGACTGCGCCCAGGGTGGCGCGATGGTCAAGTTCGTCGTGGACATGGTGGACTGCGCCCATCTGAATGCCGGGGCCCTGAGCAGCGCCATGCATTACATTTGGCATGATTGCTTCGGACAGTTAATTTACATGATTATTGACTTACTATGAAGATCATAGACCTTGGATGATGTATGGTCACACGGGTGAGCCCGGACAAACTTCGGGGATCTCGATAGGTGTGGCAACTTGCACAGAAGCCCACTACGAATCTAGTCCCTGGATTATCTCTGGAAGGCCTAGATCAAATAGCAGTATTTGAGCAAAGAAGATACGACCAATGTAAACACTCCAAAGTGGGTAAGCATCTTCAACGTTCAAGGCACGGTCGACGAGTTCGACAGACACCTCTTTTGGGTCGAAACCTTTAATTCGAGGACTTAGCGAGGAGACCCTCAGCCATAAACTGGCATCTCAATTCATATTCAGCCGGAATTTCGACAGTATTATTTCGTCCACTCGATATTAACGGCATCTAGGGCTTGTCTGGGACGCCAGGCCCACACTTCGTTTGGGGCCAATTGGCACAGTAAACAGAATGATGACCTCGGAGTCGACCCACGACAGTGACAAAAATGGAATTATCAGATTAGCCTCTGGTTTTGGAGTGTTGGTTCGAGCAAGCCAATGGGGATGCAGGACAGGGTGTGACTGGAGCCTAATGGTGGCTCCACCGTATGTGTAATTAGTATGAGCTTGCGCTAATCTTTCTTCAGCTTCACCTTCGCCTGGCTGCTTCGTTCATAAATCATCGTATCGCACCACGAGAAACCTTTGACTGCAAATCATTTACTACATACGCTGTACCACAAAAGCCACATTCATTTACAGCAACTAGTCAACATGTTTACCAGAGCGTCGCGCAGACACGCTCCAGCTGATGGGGCTTCCGTCTTCAGTGGAGCATCGTCGATAACTGCCAGGAAACACAAGACGGCAGACGAGACAACAACCGTGCCGTCCAAGAAGAGCAAACGCCACCACACCGCGAGGCGAGATGGAATCATCCGCGGTTCCACGAGGAAGCTTACATCTGAGGGCGGGTTCGCATATGGGAGCCCGCCGACAGGGACTCGCCAAACACCGAGCTTTTCGATACACCCGGAAACTACGCTCATTGCCTTCAAGGAGTCACCTCCCGACGTCTCTGCTCTCCCCGTAATCAACCAGGCGCCGACCGATGTGCTTAGAGTCTTTGTCTTTGGGCTCGGGGATATGAGCGGCGAGCTTGGGCTTGGACCTAATATCAAGAGTACTCCTCTACCGGTTGCCATACCCAAAGTGGACGGAAGGGAGGAGGGAAGCTACCCTATCGTGCAGATGGCATGCGGCGGCATGCATGCGATAACACTGACACAGGACGGCAAAATCGTCACCTGGGGCGGGAACGATGAAGGCGCACTGGGCAGGGACACGGCATGGGAGGGCGGTTTCCGCGATATGGGCGCTGAGGCCGGTAACAGTGATGGTGGGGGCAGCGGCTCCGAAGATGAGTCTCTCAATCCGCTGGAGTCTACACCGACGCTCATCCCCGAGAGCTCCTTTCCCACTGGAACAAAGTTTACCTGCGTGGCCGCTGGTGATAGCTGTAGTTTTGCAGTCACCGAGACTGGGCTTGTGTATGGTTGGGGAACATTCAGGGTAAGTCCACACTCTTTTTGTAATCTACTGTCCCGATATATCTTTACCCACATTGGAGGTTCGCTACATCTTGGACGCAGATCTGCTAACATTTCAAGCTACGCAGGACAGTGATGCGAACAAGCGCTTTCTGGGGTACAGTGGAGAGCATATAAAGAACCAGTTAACTCCCATGCTAATCCCCGGCCTCCAAAACATCAAGTCTGTCGTTTGCGGGGCCAACCACGCTCGCTCTGGACATCTCCGGCCGCGTGTGGTCGTGGGGTGTCAACGAGAAGCTGCAACTTGGACGGAGACTCTATGCACAGAACGACGCCATGGATAATAGCTTCTATCCTCATCTAGTCAGCCTCAGTCGTTATGGAGTGAAATGTCTTGCTGCTGGTCCATACCACTCCTTGGCAGTCGACAGCCGAGACAGGGCTTGGGCCTGGGGCATGAACAACCTGGGTCAAGCAGGACATGTCAAAACTGCCGGGAAAGACGGTGCAACTCTCCCCTACCCTCTCCACATTCGGGCTTTGTCTGGACAGGAGATCCAGCTCCTTGCAGCAGGGGAACAGCACTCAGCAGCCGTCACCAACGACGGACGCTGCCTAGTATGGGGATACATCGACAAGCACAACGGATTCAAGTTAAGCCAAGAGCAGATCAGCGACCGGAGTTTAGTTATGTCCGATGATCAGGGCCGGCCACGTATCCTACTCCAGCCTGTGGCTGTGCCTAACATCGGCCAAGCAGCGTATGTCTCGTGTTCCAGGAGCCATACCATCTTTGTCAACAGGGAGGGTCGAGCTTTCGCTGCCGGATTTGGGGATGAGGGGCAGCTTGGAAATGGGACAGAGAGTGACAACGACGTCGCTGAAACGGTGGAGGGGCTTGATGAAGCCCACATCATCTGGGCTGGGACAGGTGGGACATTTAGTATGGTGGCTGCACCGCTGGCACAAAGCACAATGATGCTAAATAATGGCGCGACATAGGAGAATAGCACAATTCTGCATGTTTTATTGAACAGCCCAATACACTATCAAGGACATTACTGCTCATGGTCGACTTGCTCTGACGGATACATGTAGCACTCACAAAGAGAATGCATCACTGTCAAACAATGTGGTCGGCTGGAATGAAGGTGATTAAAATGAGACGCATTCACTCAGGCTGACAAAATGGGCACAGTTTGGATTTGTGTAATTGTCAACACTGTCGAGGTGGAAAATGTTTGGAAGCGCCAGAAGTCATTTGTGAGGCCAAAGACATCTGCAGGATATGTAACTCTGGTAGAGGTTGGAAATGACAAATTAAATGCAGCCAGGGCTTTCGGCTGATGTTGGGGCGAATGACTTTGTCACATCGAAAGCTTGTCACATCCAAGCTTTCGAGGTGACAATGCGCTGCAACATTGTGATGCACCACCATGCACATTATCATGAGGACCAAGTCAGTTATCAGCTGCTGAAGCGATTCGGTACAGATTTTGACGCCAGATTGTAGGAGTGTATTTACTGCTGATAACGGCAACGTTTGCGGGAATACCCGCCCTCAAGATAGAAATTTCGGGATTGCCTCCGTTGACGCTCGAGAAAAGTCATTGATGTCAGTCACTGCTAGCACAGACGACCCGATTTCGGACACGTCAGGCAAAAGTAGACTTTCAAAATGCGTTTACCTGGCTCAGATCCAGGGTCTCATGTAACTGGCGGTTGGGTGGATGTGAAGTCATCACGAGGGGCCGAACAACGGACGACGTCGATACATCACATCATCAGCCACACGAGAATGGAGATCCCAGCCACAATGGCTCGAGCCACCCATGCGCATTTTTGACGACATCAGGAATCGTGTCTCGCCACGACCACGTGCGATGCTGGTTTCAAAACTCGTCAACCCTGCTCTGCTCGACAATCTCACCCACGCACTGCTACAACTCTTTATGTCTCCAAGAAGCAAACGGAGACGCACAGGAGACCGCTGCCATGGCACAGGCTGTGGCCAGCCCGATTGTGGCGATTGCCACCGCGATGAGGATGCCGACGCCGCCAGCCAGCAGCCGCTGCACCCTGGGCCTGCTCAGCCCTCGCCCCCGACACAGAGCCCATCACCTGGCCTGGCGGCCATGATAGCCGCCCTGGAGGAGAAGGCGCTGCGGGACCTGCTCCTGCAGAGCGCAGCGTCCAGCCAGGAGATCCAGCGTTCGATCAAGGACGCCTACCAGCGACAGGTGGCGAGGCCACAGCCGCCACCGCTACTCCCGCAGCCGCTCCTCAGCTCGCAGACGACGCGCCCGGCCGTGCCGCTGTCGCAGATGAGGCCCGTCACCAACTTCGACCACTACAGCAAGTCGGCTTGGCACGCCCTCAACGACCGCGAGCTGCTCGGCCTCAGCGGCAGCCGCCAGTACACCATGGCCGGGGACGTCTACAGCGACATCTGCGACTGCGTCAACGCAATCGACGAGATGACCAAGGACGACGCCCCGCTGGGGACCAAGCAGAACGCCATCGAGACCCTGCGCAAGATCGCCAAGACCATCATCCTCGGCGAGGACACGGTCGGGTACGAGGTCCGCAAGGAGCTGCAGAACGACTCGCACATATCCGACATCATGATCCGCATCACCGAGAGCATGACCCCCGAGGAGAGGTTACGGACCGGCCGGAAGGCGGATGCGAAGGGGGGGACCCTGATCAGCAAGTTGGAGTGGGTGAGGGACGAGGCAGAAGGGCACTGCTTGAAGGACTTTGAGGGCTTCGCCAGGGTCCTGGAGCTGATGAAGACGGGCTTCGCCTCTACTACTACGCACGGCAGCTCAGCAGCTCCCATTGACCTCACCAGCTAGACGTCTGCATGGCTCGGTCACCGCTACCTGCAGCTTCAGCGTATCACATCTCCCGATACCGTCAGATGTAGCCCAAGTACATGGGCACCAAACCTTACTTGCATGATGTTTAGCGAGCTCTAGATTTGACAGCATGCATCGAAATGAAGTATAGCCATTTCGTTCCAGAGCATTGGGGGCCACAAGGAGTCTCGGGGAGTAGCCAGACTGCATCAACTTTATGGAGAGCATTCGAGAAGCGCTTTCGTTCCATGTAGCACCCATCTCATAGCATTACCGTCCGTAGTGCTTTCCATCCGTAGTGCTCCCATCCGTAGTGCTCCCGTCCGTAGTGCTTCCCGTCCGGTCTTTTTGGCACTAGCGACGGGATCATCCTCGAAGGTGAGGCTTCCATGAGCATCAGCACGGACCATAAATGAAGGGGACAAGCCCACGTAGGCAGTGTCATGTCTCGACGCGAATATCAGTGATTCTTTGAGTACGGTCGCGCTTCTGGAGTGAGATATATTCCTCACACGCGTTCTCCATGATGATAGGGGAGCGGTCACTTGATTAAGTCAAGTACATGACGCGAGGACGCCGTATGGGTGCACATTTGCACTCGCATGGACCCAAAGGACTGTTTGTCCATTGCACTATTCTTATGCCTGGCTATGTAAGAGAGATTTGAATGATTACTGATGCTTTTCACACATGTGGTCTCGCAGGCTCGCATTTGCTGAGCCTGCCATTGGAAGAATGCATTTGGTATTGTCAGGCTCTACAAAGAGCCATATGTAGACATGTGTTGTCCAGGTGCAGAAGCCATACAAGTTATTTCGGGTGAGACAGTGGGCAAGTCAGGTTGAGGTTCAGGGATCGTGACCTGGACATGGGATGAGCCAGCACTGAGCGACTTCTAGATGTCGCTTTGCGCACTAAACACACGATCTAATCAGCTTGAGCGACTTCCAGATGTCGCTTTGTGCACTAAACACACGATCTAATCAGCTTGAGCCCTGCCGACTAAGCAAGAGAGCACAACCTTTAAGGAGACAAACACAACACTTCTAAAAGTCTTTTATGGCTGGT
Source organism: Diaporthe citrichinensis (assembly GCA_014872995.1). NCBI lineage: Eukaryota > Fungi > Ascomycota > Sordariomycetes > Diaporthales > Diaporthaceae > Diaporthe > Diaporthe citrichinensis. Next base: position 148,202 of record JADAZR010000076.1, on the reverse strand, counting down.
AGCCTGCCTTGCTGCCAAAATTTGCCGTTTCCAATCCGCTCCGGAAACCCTCATCTCCTTAATGCACCAGGCCAAGCGTGTTTGCCCGTCAAAGACAATCGCAAGTCGGAGGTGAGTTTGGCAAAGTCGGACTCCATTCCTTAAGGAATAATTCCACTGCCACCAAAGTACGCGTCTAACGCCTTTGGCTACCAGGAGCTCCCCCAGTCATCGGCGCTTGACGCAGAGCCAACAAACACACCCAACCCCCGACGAAGACATGGCGAGCGGCGATTCGGACTCCGATGATTCTTTCCACAGAGAAACGGATCGGCTTGTGGAAAGAACCAGACAGAGCCTGTCACCAGAGCTACGCGCACTGGTTGAAAGCCGACTCGAAGGACAGAGCACCATTCCCGCCGACCCAGCCGATACACTCGAGGTCTTGTTCAAGTTTCTCAAGCTCTCCGCCAAACCTTGCAGCAATGAGGTCAAGATAGACGTCGGAAATGCTATCCTGGACAAGTCTGACCCCGTGAATCTCTTCTTCGGCTGCTCACCGAGCCCCGAGTCACACGAGATGCGTCATGAGAACGGCGGACTTGCTCTCATCGATGCATACGATCACGCCCACAAAGTGCTGAAGTACTTCACACTCGTTCATGGGAGAAATACGCTGAAGGAAAAGTACAAAGATCAAGTTCTCAACAACCTCTTCGAGATCCTGGATCAAGCAGATGAGGCCGATTCCTTGACATATTTCTGGTGGTCTGAGCATCTTCTCCGTCTTGTTTGGGAAATCCCTCGCGGAATAAACATTCGAAGGAAGTACACCGTGAAGACTCAAAATCTCATACAATATCTGCGCTGGGTGATCCGGGGACGGAAATACGCTTCCTGCACTGGTCAGAAGCCGTGGGCAACTGTCGATCCAGCGGAGCTAAGAAGGAGGGCTTATGATGACTTGAGCCGCCTCCCCGCCAACGCGCTGTTCGGAAGCTGTGCCAAGTGTTCCGCCGAGGGAGCTAGTCTTGGATGTACGTGCTGCTGGTTCAATCCGAGGCGAGACAATGGAGCTGGGACAGTGTACTGCAGCCAGATCTGCCGCGAGGAAGACTCAAAACGCCACGCAGTGTCTCGCCAGGAGACTAAAGAACTCTCCCGTCGCACCACCCTCTTCCAAATCAGCTTTGCTCAGTACCTGCTTTCCATTAATCGCGAGGTTAGGTATACTGTGTCGGCAGATGATGGAATGATAAAGGTCTTTTTCGGTGGCACCGCGCCTTCGGATCTCAACCCGGCGACCACGTACGAGGGTGTCTCTCCGGACCTGGACCTTTCCAAACCGAAGGTGGAGGCTGCCCTCTATGCATTTGGATGTTGCGCTATCGAAGGCCCGGCAAGAGCGCTGTTGGAGTATTTCTTCCGTTGTGAGTTAAAACTCAGCCTGTGTCAAGATCGAAAGGCCGTGGCCAATATCAAATTACAAGTAAGCTAACTTGCCGTGATATCAACAGCGTCATGTACCTTGATCGAATTCGTAGATTTCATCCCCAAGAATGCGCACATTCCAGTCTTGGAGCACTTTGAGGATGGACGAATCAGGTTCAACATGTCACCGATGCATACCGTTGCTATTCTCTGGACCAGTTCGGGACGCGAATTCATCCTCGACCCCACCGCCGCCCAGTACGGGTGGAAGGAGAATCTTGCGCCGAGGGAGACATACGCTCGGTGCCGCATTGATCGCGAATTCACCCCCACCGTATGTTTGGCTCCAAGTGGCCTGGGCCCGCGCACGGAACATACTCTGAGACCGGAAGATGAGTCTGAGCTGGCGAATTGGAAACACAAATGCGTGGCGGAGGACATAGTCGACGTTGTGAAAGATCATTTCTCAGCGAACGGCGGTCTTCAAGAAATTCTCCAGCTTCCGCAACATCAGTTTGAGGAGCAGTGCCGGGAATTAAGAGAGACTCTGAAGTCAGGTATGCGTACTCGTGACGATTGGAGGGATTTCTGTGAGAAACACGGAGCCGCAAGCGGAGTTCATTCATGATCCAATGGGCTTTCGACTTCTCTCACAATGAGCACCGTGGGAGGATTTGCGTATCGTCGTTTCGAACAATCAAAAACGTTCGAGCTGCTCGAAAACGTTCAGTCATATTGGACAGAAAAGTAATCCTCTCGAACTGCAATCTGACGAGGGTTAGGAACGCAAGAGCTTCCCTTGAATCAATGGTCAGGGAGCCTGAGATGATGCTATGCATTCTAAAGGAGCCGAAAGCATGAATAGTTTTGGAGGAGATAATGTGTAATTACTCTGTTTACTGGAAGAATGCCTATGCCGTGCAAAACCGTGGAGATATATTGTGTCACAATAGGGGCACTAACATCAGCATCAATCTTGATAAATAATTCGGAGTGTATTCGGGACAATTTTCTACTGAATCTCAGTGTCTCAGACGAACCCGGCATCCGTCATCGCTGGCAACAACCAATGTCAACCGCTGCCTTTCAGCTCCCACTTTCAACCGTGGCTCGGCGTCTGGTAGCTCTACGTAAGGATACACTTGTATAAGTCTAGCGACTGCATATGATACTTCTAGCATCGCGAACTCCTCTGTAAGGTGATGGTGATTAGATCAGCTGATGTGTGAAGAGTAGGTGTTGCCGCATTCAGCGGGAGATCAGAGGACAACTTACGTCCGAGACAAGGCCGGCGACCACCATTGAAGGGGAGATACGCGTACCCGATATTCTTTAGCGCATCACCCTCCCACCTTTCAAGCCGGAAGTCATCCGCGTCCTCGCCGTATATGTCTTTCCTTCGGTGCATGGCATAAACGCAGTACGCAACGCCCTCTTTAGCTCCGACCAGGATCGGGGACTTCTCGTCAGGTCCTCCGCCTACGGGTAGGATAGTCGTGCGAATAGGCTCTCTAGAGTTGACTGGGACGGAAGGATAGAGGCGGAGAACTTCATCCGAGGGAAGGGTGTTAGGAACAGGGGGACTTGGGACGAGAGTGGCTCACTTGCCTTCTTTAATGACCAGGTCAAGATAATTTAGCTGTTTCAACTGTGTCTTCGCGGGAGGAGTGGAATCGGATCCCAGACCGCACACCTCTTCAATCTCGGCTCGCAGTTTATCCAGTACCCGGGGGTGGCGTGCTAGAAGCCGGCTGGGACCAGTATGTCAGCAACAGAAGAGGTATCCGCACCATGAATATCATAACACCTACAGTGTCCACGTCAAGCAGCATCCCGTAGTGTCTCTCCCAGCGAGTAGGATATTTAGACAATGATCTCGCAACTCTTTAGGATCTTGGGTCTGCTGGAGAAGGGCACGGACAAAGCTATCACTCCCATCTCGACTCTGGATTCCATCTGTTCTCAACTCCTCGCGGGTGTTATTACCGCTCATGGACTTAGCGATAGCTCTGTCCACGAACTGGTGTGTGACTCTGCAAGCCTTTCGGAAGGTGCTGTCCGTGATCAACCAGTAGAACTGCCCAAAACGTCCTCGTGTAGCGAGATAATCCTGTGCGAGGCTGAAAGCCTCCGCGAAAGCCGACCATTGGCTTGTGATTTCTTCATCCCAGGCTTTCTCCAGAACCGTGTCCCCAAAGAGCATCGACATAGTGGTCTCGAAAGTCAGCTTGAAAAAGAGAGGTTGGAGATCCACGAGACCATCGTCCGGCACGGAGTCGATGAGGCTTTGCGTACATTCTTGGATGCGCTCAAAGTTTTCAGGACGGTATGCGGCAAGATGTGGTTTAACGAGGTTTCTGGAAGATTTCCACGCATCACCATCCTGCGTGAAGATGCCACTGCCCAGTAGAGGATGGAATGTGGGGATTCTTAAACCTAGGCCGTAGTCTGAGAATAGACGATGAGTGGTCAGCTAGAGCCGAGAAATAAATGGGAAATAGTACAATCTTCCGGCTCACCATCAAAGTTGCTGGATAGGATAGCCTCAACGTTCTTGGGATCTATAGTAATAAATCCCCGCCCGCCGAGAAGTTGTTGCTCAAAGGTATTGCCCGTCTTGTCGCAACACTCCTTGATGAGACTGAGCAAGCGCATTTCCCGGTCTCCTTTAATGATCTTGATCAGCATATCCACAGCAAAAGGCCACTTGTATGGCCAGACTTTAGCGGGCTTGCAGCCCTTCTCGATTGCCATTTGCCTGGAAGTTTGCTATGTTCCGCCCGCAATTAGCTTCCTCAGGGGTAACTATGCATCCCAAGATCATGACACGGTAGAACAAACCTGAGTGCCCTTATTGCGCGCCACTAAGAGCCAGCACAGAAGTGTTGCTGTAACAATTATCGCTGTAAAATTGTGCTTTTCGTAGGGGATGGCTGCTTCCCTGATTCGGCTCCATGTTACCTCCATGTTGTTGACCTGCGGGGGCGTGCCTTTCATGGACAGGCCTTTCCGTTGTACGATATCGGGTGGGGAATAGCCAAGTGAGGACTCGGATGGGCAAAGCTACACTCAGAGATGAGCGCGCGGGACTCAAAGTGTTTCGTTCGGGTGCACTGTATATTGGTTACAGACTCACCTTCAAGCCAAAATCAGGCTGTGAGCAGAGCCTCGTTTTGAGGACGATCCTGGACTAGATACGGCATGGGACGCGTGAACCCATGTCAGATGGATTTCCACCCATGCATTTTGACCAGCACTGCAGTACTAGTGGCACACTGGAATTATGTCCTGGAGGTGGGACAGGGAGCCTCACTGCGCGCGGTTTGGCAGCTGAAAACAGCCCCCAACTTTGTGTCACCCCGATCATCCAGGCGTGGCGGAATCTGAAACCCACCATTGGTGCCAAACTTTCAGGCGGCATGGTTTATCGAGCTCCTGCAGATGACCCCAGCCAGTCCCCACCTTGATGCCTTGCCATGCCACCGGAGACTGCTTGTGTTTCTGGGCGCATAGAGGGCGGTAGTACAACACGTTCGTTGGTGCCAGCTATACCGCGATGAGACGGGGTATCCGAAGGGTGGTCAGCTCGCTAGTCCGACACAAGATCATGAGATATACGGTGCAAATCCCACCTGCACTCATGCGTTCTTCAAGGTTTAGTACTCTACCATTTTACTCTCCTGCTCGTCATTATCACCTGTTCTTTGCATACCCACCAAGATCTCGCATGGGTTCCTTGGGAAAGCAGTCCTATTTGTCCAGGACCTATAGGGACATTTACGATCCTTGTTTCCTCCGATGGCAGACCCGTTTTCCATAGTGTCGGCAGCGGCCGGGCTGGCTGATGTTGTCGTCAGGGTGACCAAGTACATCCGACAGATACAGAAAGCCATCGGAACAATCGAGGCAGATATCAATGATTTGCTGCACGAGCTGGAATCATTGAACTCAGTCTGTCAACTTTTGGAGAGCCGATTTGCAGGCATAGGAAGTCCGGAGCCGTCGCCGAGATCAATCTCGTCAAATGACTCCAACTTTTCAGGTCGGACTCTGTATACCGTTACAGAACCGTCCGTGGACATAACAAAGGTGCTTGAAAGGACACTCGAGAATTGCAAGCATGTCGTGACCAAATTGGGCAATGTGATTGAGGAAATCTATGGCAAGTGGGAGGGATCCACGAGCGGATTCCGTGATAAGCTGGCCAAAGCAGTACGGAGCAACTCGCGCCAGGCAGCGCTCAGCAACTATCGCAGTCAAATCACACTATGGCAGAGCTCTATCCAGCTCCTGATAATGATCGGAGAATCGTGAGCCACCCCCCCCCCCCCCATACCTGACCAAGGGGACCCTGTTTGGCGACTCACGGGTGCAACGCTGACGAAGAACACAGACGGGACTTCGACCAATTATCGAACTGGATCAAGAACATCGACCAAAGTCTACAAAAGGTGTCATCATCTACTCAATCAGAAAAAGATGTGTCTGCCCTTCAAGACCTTGAGAAATCATTATCTGCGGCAGCGTCTTTGACCGAGTCACTCTCGTCAAATCAGTACTTCGATATACGCCAGGCAGTCAGTGACTTTTACACCGGCCGAGAGACCTTGCTCGAAGAGCTAAGGGCAACCATGGTGCCACCGCCGGGGATTCTTCGTGGACAACGTCGATTCGTCATCTACGGGCTGGGCGGGTCTGGAAAAACCCAATTCTGTTGCAAGTTTGCAGCAGACACCAGAGAGAGGTGGGTGCCACCAAACACTACGACATCAAATCTAAGGAAGTTGGAAATATCCTGACCGTGATATTAATTAGTTTCTGGGGCATATTCTGGGTCGACGCAAGCACACCAGCCCATATTCAACACTCCATGGGAATCATCGCGGCGCGAGCTGAATGGGAACAGAGCCAGAAAGACTCGCCCCGAGCGCTGCACCTCCTATCAGATATCGATCGAGAGACAGCAGCCCTTCAGTGGTTGTCCAGTCTCAACAAGCGATGGCTTCTCATAATCGACAACGCCGACAGCACAGAATCGTACTTGACGAACTTTCTTGACAAAGTCTTTCGTGGGAACAGAGGCAACATCCTTGTGACGACAAGAAATCGGGAATACAGAAGGCATGGTAACGTTGGCCGGAAATGTTTTGACTTTGGAGGAGACTCACAGCTCAAGCCGGATGAAGCGACTCAATTGCTGCTCAAGACCTCAGACGTACCTCACGACCGTGCCAAGAGGTCTCTCGCACATAAAATTGTCGAGACACTGGGCTATCTCGCCCTGGCCATTGTCCATGCCGGTTCCGCAATACGAGAGGGGCCACTTGCTATGGAAAGCTACATCAGATACTACATGGCGAAATGGCACAGGTTGCGGAAGGACCGGGCTGCCTCCAAGCCTGATTCTAACGACGCGGTCTACACGACATGGGAGATTTCTTATCAGAGCCTCGAGAACAAAAGGACGCTGGCTTCGAACGACGCTATCGAAATGCTATGCATGTTCGCATTTTTCCACAGGGAGAACATCCCACGATCGCTCCTCGACCGGTCGATATCGAACAAGAAAGTCGAGGATGAGCAAGAGCAACAAAGCTTGATAGCTCGACAGTATGCAGCTGAGAGGAAGTCCCAAACTCACGGAAGCTCATGGTCAGCGTCTCAGTTGTGGCGTCTCCTCGGCGCAGCCGTTCAGGTATACCGTGGGCCGCCCGCGCTGCCGGGGCTGATCCGAGATGCCCGGGAAACTAGCAGCAATGACGACGACGAATTCGATTATCGGCTCGATGATGCCTTGAAAGAATTGACCTCACTATCTCTCATCATTTTCAACAAGTACAATAAAACTTACAGCATGCACCCAATCGTACATACTTGGGCACGAGAGCGGCCCAGATTAAGGTTGGCGGACCAGTGTCTCTGGGCTAATGTGGCTGGAATGGTCATCTCCGCGTCCATCCTGCTGCCTCTGCCTCCCGTAAAGACCACGACGGAGGAGGACGAGTATCTCGTATCGTTACTCCCACATGTTGAGCAAGTTCAGGCGTTCCACCACACCCTTGAGGAGAAATTGGAGAAGCAGCCAAGACCACTTTGGCGAAAACTGCGACTCATGCTCATCCCTCGGGCCAAAGACGCCAATGAAATGCGGATGCTTGTCAAGTTCAGTATAGTATTTGCCAAAGCTGGTAGGTGGGCAGACGCAGAGGCCCTGCTGGTTCGGGTCAAAGATTTCCTGTACTCGACTGTTGGTCCCAAGGACGAAAAATTCAGGACGATTACCGCTTTCCTCTCCGATGTTTATTTCAGGATGGGCAAGGCTCCCAAGGCAGTCGAGCTCCAACAAGAAATTCTGCAGAGCTGTCACGAGCACTTGGGGACAGAACACCCGGACACCTTCCGGGCGCGAGACAGACTAGGCTGCACGAAATGGCTTCAAGGCCGTTTCACCGAGGCTCGACAGCACCAAGAGATTGCGGTCGACGGGTTCAAAAGATTACCGGATATCGGCACCAACCACGAGTACAAATTCGAGGCCATGGATAACCTCGGCCGGACCGTTGGAAAGTTCTGGGAGACCCATCACTTCGAACAGGCTTATGAGTTGCACCACGAGGCTGTTAAAGGCTTGAGCAAGGTACTCGGACCGGACCACGACAAGACACTTACCGCCAAGGAGAGCCTCTGCCGGGTGGCGCTGGTGCTGCGAGCACAGCGGAAGCATACATTCAACCCGCTAGAGCTAATCACAGAAGTAGTCGAGACACGCAAGGTGAATTTTGGAAAAGAGCACCCTTTGACATTGTTGGCAACAGCGAACTTGGTTATCGCCAAGATGGAAGCTGGGCACCTTGAGGATGCGGAGACAACGGTCAGGGAGGGCTTAGAGGTCGCGATCCGGACTCTGGGCACCGACTACTACGGCACGATCCACGGCCGCGATATACTGGGTTGCGTCCTGATCCAGCAGGGCCGCTATGCTGAAGCCGAGGAGGTCTTCATCCACGTCATCGAGAGCCAGAAACGGTTGGAGATAAGGCGTGGTGACCATCACCCCGAGCGCCTTGCGTCTCTGATTCAACTTGCCAAGGCCGTATTTCACCAGGGAAGAGTTGAGGATAGCATCAAGATCTGCGAAGAAACGATTGAGGGCTTGGAGATTATCTCCAAAGCACCGCACCCCTTGCGGGCCGGCATGATCAGAGCTCGAGATCAGATGGTTCCGCTGCTCAACTCGCCCCAGCACAAAGACCATACAAAGGTTGAGTTTCCGTGGATTCTATTCCCCGGTGGCCCTTGAAGTCCACAACGGATCACTGGGATGGAACTAGCCAGGCATGGTTGTGACTGAATAGTAGAGGAGATTGATAATGAACTAATTTGCCCTACACTTGTCAGGACGATGGGTAGACATGGAGAAGCCGGACAGTTCGATTAAATCTTTAGCAAATTTTTATCATTGCGTGAAATCCATGATGCAAGCAAAGCTCGCAGCCCAACGCGAGTCTGGGACGAGGACGAGTTGCACCTGTCACTCGCTGCCTAAAACAGACTGGACTAGAAGACAGCATAGTAAATGATCATCAGACAAGGTTCGGGTCTAAAGGTCTTGCTTGGAGCTGCCAAGAGAGAGCAAAATAAATCTACTGTTAGCACGGGGGATTGTGCCCTCAACGTTGATGGTATCCCCGTTCAAAAGCATTCGGGACGTCGCTGAAACTGAAGACCAGTGAGAGAGAGCGTCAGCCGTACCAAGGGAGCTCAACTGTGTTTGCTCTTAGTGGAAACGTCAAGCATCATGAAGCTTTCAAAAAGGGCACCCCACCTGATAGATGTGCCTGAAGCTTCACCAAGATGTGGCCACTCTTGCCTGTGGGTAGAAGCTTTGATGCAACGAAGCATTTGTTGAGCAAGCTATGGTAAAATCGTACGTCTGTTTTCGTGTTTGTGGCAGAAGGCGTGGCAGAGAAATCAAAGGCACTGTCGGCTTCTCTTGGAATGGGATGCTACAGCCTTAATCGTTTCTTGAAATGGACCGTTGAGTTCTTCTACTAACGAAAACTTCAGTGAAGGAGACTCGCCCCGCCCAGCTGTGACTGGGCTTTGCACGGTTTCCAACTGTGCAGTGAAAGAATCTTTGCCCTTCATACGTACCTGATTCAATTCTAACCGGATTGCAGGCGGATTTAGCCAGCTTCCATGGAACCTAGGTACCTGATCAGGCAGGCAACCTTGCTGGAATAGCTTCCTCTGGTGGGATCCACTTTCATTCACCTGGTAGTTCATCTGGTTGCGCCCACCTTCCTTCAAAAGCTGATGCTTTCTTGATTTCGAGCTCAACCATCCACAACCCACTAACCTCTACAAGTCGCATCTTCTCGAGCCACCTCTCAGGGACCGTGGCTCTTCTTCCCCACGACGTATTTCTTGGAGTCATCACGTCCAACATCACGTCCTTACGTTGGCCGTCACCAACTCTGCAAACGCCACCACCACAAAAACAACCATCGAATCCTTACGATGCCCACCAGCTGAGATGGACTCTGGAAGCTGCAGGTATGTCGGTCTTTTCTGGTGTACGCGCTTGAGACTTTCCGCGCAGCTAATCCGAACCACGACAGCGACGCCAAGATGTCTGACCAGACACATAACGCCATGACCAGCGACCTAGACAAGTGCGTCAAGGTCGCCGAAATGAGCTCCATCAAACTTGTCAACAACGCGTTCCAGCCCGACCCAACCCCCTACTACAAACGCGTCAAAACCCAACACCAAATCGCCAAGGAGGGCTTCCCCAAGTTCGGAAAGCTTCCCGCCGAGCTCAGGTTGAAGGTGTGGGATTATGCGATGCCGTCCTACGGAATCTTCACAGCCCTTATGCTCGGACGCGAGGAGCCAAAGCCCGAACAACCAGCACCCCCGGCCCCCATGGCCTTCCGTGTGGTGTACCGACTGGAACCCGTTCCCCGCGACCAGCAAGACGACGAACTGCGCATGCGCCTCGACACCATGCGAGCAATTCAGGGTACCAACTGTGAGGCCGCGTCCGAGGTGCGGAGGGCGTTCCCCACCATGATCAACTGCACGGGTGGGAAGCTGCGCTTCAACGCCGAGGAAGATACCCTCAGCCTGTCCAATGCGCGTTGCCTCTTGAGCATGAATTTCCTTCCACGATTCGAGCGATACAACGAAGGCGCCATAATCTTTGCGGATGACTGGCACAAAGTCCCTCGAAAAATGACGTTCATCGGCAACGTTCATCGGCATTCTTTCACGATGGTGGACTACTGGCTAAGCAGACCCAAAGCCACTGGCGTTTGGTTTAACCCACCAGGAACCAGGGCCATGGAAGGTTTCATGGGTTTCCTCGCTGACTGCACAAGATTAACCACGCTTGGGTTTACGTACAACCAAGTTTGCGATGAGAGAGTCATGCTCATGCCGCCTCCCCAGTTGAGCACATTGCACCACGAAGTTCTACCCTCCTGCCATCTCGTACCCGACCTGAAACGCTCATTCTATGACGACATCGATGGTCCGCCCAGGATTAATCTTCAAGATCTCCAGTACCTTGTGGCAGGCGTTCGCGGCCTTGAGGCATTGATCTACGGACTGGGCCCCGCCCAGGAGCTTCCGATTCACTGGCCAGGAATGAGATTTGGCCGTCCAGAGCTACAGCACCTCCAAATTCAGGCTATGATACCTGCAAAGCCTGCGCTTCTTGACCTGGTGGAGAGGACGGTGAAGGCGCAGGAGAAGGCGCAGGAGTTGTAGCTTCAGGGGGAGAAGGGCATCAATTGGAGCTGGAGGGCTCTGCAATATTCGTGGTCGAATTGGAAGGGCTCACAATATATCGCCACTGGTGTTTTTGTGGGATGAGAGGACTCTTCAATAAGGTGGATGCTCGGATTACTAGGAAGCTGGTTGCTGAGGTCTTGGAAGCACATGACATGCATCACGCACGCCACGATCCCATGTTTTTGTCCGACTTGACCGATTCCATAGAGCAGGGTGGCCAGACGACTGGGATCAAGACTCTTGTGGAATGTATTTTTGGTACGGCATGCGCTGGATGGGTTGAAGAACGGCACTGGCTCCATTGAAGGTGGAGGCCACGAGCTTAGCCCTGAGGTAGACATCATGTCAATGAATCATCAACAAACAAAAGGCCCTTATATGATTTGAGTTATATGATTTGTGTGTTTAAATCAAGTGATTGCATCGGTTGTATGGTAACCCAATTATGACACCCATCAGCTGCACTAGCAACGCTCACTTTCGTGCTTCAGCTTTGGCAGATCGCGAGCCGATCGACCTCCAGACACCCCTCGCCCCCTTCGCGATGGCATGCCGCCCATCCCACACAGGGAATACCACGACCGCCCCAAATGCAAAGAATTGCCATACGATAGCGACTGTCGTCCAACCACTGAAAAACGACTTTGTGAAGATGTAGTCTCGATAAAGTGGCATCGGCCACAGCACAAATGTCACCAGCACGATAACGACGAAGAAAACCCACGCGATGCGCTCCCAGAGCCGCAGCTTTTGGAGCGTAGCTTCATCGAAGGGGTGCTGGACGTCATTGAGGCTTATGAGCGAGGGAGAGTTGGAGATTTCTGGAGACACCTTGGCGACTTTCCGCTCTGCGGCCAGCGCTGGTGCGTCGGCTGGGGTCGACTTTGTCAGAGCAGCTGCATGGTCAGTCCCATCGGCCTTCAAAACACCGTCGCTGACTTTCTTCTCGTCGTCACTGCCTGACGATGGCGATACCAACTTCTCGTCCTCCCGGTGCAGAATCGCCTCGTCAGCAAGCTCGATTCGTAGGAACTCGCGCCAGTCGAACTTGGACGGCTTGTACAGCGATATCAGCACCGAGTACAGCGCGGGGGAGAAGAACGACCCGATTGCTCCATACAGCGCCGGCAGGGGGTTTTGCGTTGACGCGATGGTCACCGTCCCGTATATGTGGTACGCCGTGCCAAGCCAGATGCCGAGTCCCGTGAAGAAGCCCAGCACGGGCGACACGACTGCCGCGAGCCTCGTCTGCCGTGACCAGCCCAGGGTGAGGGCCAGCGGGATGATCCCCGGGCAGCTCACTACTGGCCTGAGGTAGCCAAGCCAGGTCATGTTCGCCCCGCCGTAGTTCAGGGCGATGGCGATGCCTGACATGAACACTCCGTGCAGTATCACTGTGAGGTGGCTCACTTTGACGAGTTTCTTGTCGGTGGCTCGGGGGTTGAGGTATGTCTTGTAGACGTCGAACGACAGGATACTGCTGACGGCGATCATGGACGAGGATACCGTGCTCGTGAGCGCCATGAAGACCAGGACCAAGAAGGCGATGACCCCTTGGTCTCCAATCAAGGCTTTTATGGTGTATGGCATCACGAAGCCGGCGCTCACCTCCGCGGCGGTGAATTCGCCGGGAAAGGTTGGGAAAATGGGCGTATTGTGGATCGCTCGGGCTGCCAGGCCGATGACCGTTCCAAGGCCCCATGGAATGCCAAAGATGGCCAGCGCAGCCAGATTGTACCCTGGTACCGTTGCATTGACCTCTGTCGCGAATGACTTCTGCCAGAAGGCTGTGTCCATAACCACGAGAGCAAGGTTTCCGAACTTGAGATCCAGGCCCCAGATGATGGCATCTCGAGACTTCATCGTGAGTAGCGATCCCTTGTAGTTGCCTGGGATTATGTTCTCGGAAGCGGTGGCCATCACCTTGTCCCAGAGACCATACAGACCGCCAATGGCGTCATGATGAAGGATGGACAGAGTGAAGTAAATGATGAGGATGAGAGCAACGAGAGTATGCAGGAAGTCGGTCAGAAATGTGGCTTTCAGGCCACCAACGGCCGTATACAGCACAACTGCCAACTATCAGCTTCAACCTCCGATCAATGATATGAGAGGCTTGCGTACCTCCAAAGGGTATGATGATGCAAGCTGCAACGAAATGCATGCCTGAGACACCATACACAAGCTGCGAGCCCGTCAAGATCATACTGGCGCAGCCAAACACATTGTTGATCAAGTTCATGACAATGAAGACAGTGTGCCCTATCTTGCCATATCGCTGCTTGATAATCTCAAGGGAAGTATGGGCATATGGCACTCGGATCTTAGCCATTACGCCCAAAGCAGCCATCAAAGCGATCTGGAAGCAGAGACCGGAGCCCCACCACTACGAGGATTCAGTGCTCAGCTTCCTTGATTAGTTGGAATAGATATAACTCACTAGCGGAACAGCGAGTCCGTAGCGATAACACATAGCCGCACACATGACAGTCTCATTAATCCACATCCAGCTCGAAAATACCGCCGACGCTGTGAGTCCCGTCCCAACACTCCGGTTCGCGACCAAGAACATCTCGGATGTCCCCGAGTCCTCGGAGAGGTACGCCTTCTGTATTCGAACGGCCGCCAGGATCACGACGCAGAACAGGATGCCCAGCCCGATGAGCAGCCCGTAGGCTGTGCCCTGGGGAATGAGCTGCAGGCCCGCGACGGAGACCATCTTGAATTTTTGGTTATCCCTGGTTGGTAAAATGCCGATGCCGGCGGGAGGGTCGGAGCGGATCGCAAGCGGGCTCGGCGAGGCTTGTGTTAAAAGCTTGGTCTATTGGTCGTCGACTTCGAGCTTTATTTTCCGGCCTGGGCGTGGCGTCAAGGGTCCACCGCACGCGCGAGAAGCTGTGCGAGGATGAGATCGGACCTTGCCAAGTGAGCAGCCAAGTCCAGCCTTTATATCAAGAGAAACATCATTTTTAAGCGATGCGGGTCTGAACTCTGATCTTCATTCATCCCGGCACTTTTCGAGTGCGGTCTCCATCCGGGACGAGACCCGGACGACACCCACCTGCATGGACGATGATGACGGCCCTGCGTGGCGGGTCAGATTTGCGCGGGCTCGCATTGGATGTATGCTAGAGTGCAGCGAATATCTCCGGCGAGAAATGCTATCACGCTGCCGCAGTGGGCTATTGCGTTATGTGAGGAGCGCGGATCCTTGTCGGATATCACTGATAGCAAGGTGCAGACACCGCAGCGATTGCGTATGGCGTGATCGGCGTGCGACATGACGATGGCACTAGAAAAAGATAAATCCTTCCAAGCCCGCAGAAGGAATATTCGTCAATGACAGCCAAAAGTTTGATAGACTGCCAGACAATGGAATAACGTCCCTCATTAATCTGATTAACTTTGAGGTGTAGCTTGAATGCCTCACTTTCAACGGGAGGTATTCGTAGGTTGTATAGTCGCATGCTTCATGCCTCTCTTCATCGTCTAGGCAAGGATGCTACATTCTGACGATACAGCGCCTGTTCATCGCAGCTTAAATGCATTGCTATTTTATGAATTAGCCGCCAACATGAAAAGTGATAGAAACTCCTCGGGATGCTGAAAATCCCGTGCCCTCCAGTCGGTGCTGACAATGGCGTTTCCGGCTTCTCCAGGCATACACTGCCTTCCTCATAATGCCGTTTACCTTTCCATTCCCGTAAACGTGAGAAAAGGTATGCGTCAACATTTCTGCAACCGTATTCGGTCTGATAGCCGTCTATGGAGACCTTTGTTTCTCCCTCAAGCTCTTCCTCCCAACCAGATAGGCTACGCACCGCTGGCTGGCCCCTTCGTTGGTCTCAAGCATACTCTGCGGAACTGATTGCTTCCCAGGGCTGTTATTCCCAGAAATGTCTTACTCGGCGCGAGATGCAGCTAATTCTGGATTTCGAGACTCGGCAGCGGCGACGTTGTGAATGACTGTAAACTCTAGCACAATGAAGGCAATTTAGCCAACCAACATTGCGCCTCCGATCCAACGATCAAATCTGCCACCGATCCAAACGGTTAACGTAAAAGCAAGAGTTGAGCCCCACAACACCGCTAGTTCGGGGATGCTGACACTGCCGCTGTTGAATTCCGCGGAAGTGTCGACCATGATGATGCCCATACAGAGTGTTAGAAGAAAGATATTGCTTCCAACAGTATTAGCCACAAGGATCCCAATATGTCCTCGGTGTCCACTCATAACTGCAACGAATTTCTCAGGGAGTGTGGTGGCAATAGCGAGGATAATGATTCCAAAGAGCACGTCAGAGAGGCCGAGGGCATCGGCGATGTTCATTGCAGCGTGGGATATGACGTAACCGGCCAGACAGATAGCTAAGAACCCAAACATGAGGTGAAGGACATGGTATCCCAAACTATGCCGTCCACGGTTGACCCTCTGTGTTGGGAGAAGAGGTGTCGAACTGCCGCTCCGTTGATGTAGCCAGGCAGAAGGTTCCTGGTCCTCGGACCCTTCTCGACTGACTGACGTCCTTTCTGAATCCGTGTCGCTTTGTCCGAGTCCATCGCTGCTCTCATCGCTGCTCTCATCTGAGTCTTCCGGAGCCATAAGACTGCCCTTACTGATTGCCCAGCCTACTGAAATCAAGTACATGGCGAAGACGGCGATCAAAATGGCACCGCATGTTATCCAAATCGTCCTGGGGGCAAAGTATGTGACGGGCGTGACAAAGGTGGTGACAATCAGTAGGAGAACTGAATATATCCGAGAACTCCTATCGAACTGGGTTATCCCTTCCGTCCCTCGGAATAGGAGGCCTAGGGAAAAGGCGCCGAGTATATTCGAGATGGCAGACCCGACGATATTACCCACTGCCAGTGACGAACGTCCTTGGGCAAGGGAAGAACTAACGACAGCAAGCTAAAACCGATTCGAGTCAGCGGCCTAATACTGCCAAGGCCGGAGCGTTTGAAACCAACCTCCTCCCATTCCGCGCCGGCTGTGAGAAGCGCAATTATTGTGTCAGGTATGCCGGTGCGTCGTGCGACAATGGCGGTGTGGTCGACGAACTTGTCAGACCCGAACTCGAGGACGAATAGAGTGCTGATGAACACAGCCACGTTATAGGCAATGACGTTCCCGTCTGTCATGATGGACCATATGGATGAGGTTATTGGGTATTAAGTTGCTACGGGGTACTCTTTTTGGACCCAAGTCTGTCATGTCTGGATGTTCGTGCTCCTGACGTTGAGATAAAGTTTGACCAGAGCGGCATGCACAGCCGAAGTGGGGCTGCCAGCTAAAGGCTTAGTCCGAAGCTTGTGGCCGTAAAGTGTGAACCGGGGCCGGTAGCAGAACAGACAACCATACTGTTTTGTGTGTGTGTACACACGGCACAGTACTGCCACAATATGAAACTGCCATTCCTTAGTCGACAGGACTTGGCATTAGTAGCAGGAAATTAAGCAGGCAAACATAACCTGCCAAGAATAGGGTACATACAATACTTGAAAAATATCAGGTCTCTGGCTGCGGCTGGCTGGTAGAGGCTTGGTCTAGCCACAGTGGAGCTGACTCTCTCCTTAAGCGGCAAGGCTTCTTGTTCTTGTCTTGGCGTTCTTGTCTCCGCAATCTCTACAGCGTAGTCTACCACCTCGCCCGCAGTCAAGCTAGTGAAGTTCAGATGGGTAGTCAATGTAGCCTCTGCACCTCGTGTGTTTCCTTTTCGCTGTTGCCATAAAGTATTGACAGATTGTGCTAGCTGTCTGCCAGATTCAGCTAAATCTTTCATATTTTAAAAGAAAATAACGTTAGATATAAATAGTTCCCTCAACCAGTGAAGTTTCAGAGACATCGGAGATTTTGCCAAAGCTCTGATGTTTTGCTGACCAGTTTCCCGGTGGCTGATTTGAAACATTTGATCTGAAAGTTCCAAAAATACGTGAAACGCGTAGATGCCCTTAGACTTAGACTTACACATCTACTCTGCTGTCTACGGGTCACGCACTGAACTTTTGATCATGCAGCTGCCCGTGAAACCACAATGGATGGTGGCTTGACTCTTGCTGCGTGCTCACTCTTGTCTATCTATTCTGTAATCGCCAAGATGTAGCAGAGCGTTTATCGGTTGTGACCGAGTATAAGAAGGATATGTTCGTCGATTTCACGCCTCCAATGGACAAATCCGTCATGTTCAATCACTCCTTTCAGAATCTCATCCAAGTCTCAGACCAACTTGAATTTTGAGCTACATTCGCAACATGCATCCCACGGTTCTTCTTGCCACTATGGCTGCGATCATCCCTGCCGCACTCACAGAAGAGCTCCGTGCCGCCGATGTTCCCTCAGCGTGCACAACCATCTGCCAGCCAATTGTTAACCTCACCAACACCTGCGACATTGACCCCAACGAGGCGGACACGGACAACGATAAGCGTAGGAGGCTGCGCCTGCGCCAGACGGAGGACTCCGACGAGGCCATCGAGGCCAACTGTATCTGCACAAACAAGAGCTTCGATGTCGCAGGGGTGATGGGGCTCTGCGCGAGCTGCATCTCGCAGAACGGGAATACGTCAGATGGTGAGAGAAACCCCCTGATGTGGCCTGTTTTGAGGGCTTTGAGGTGCCGACGGCTAACGCTCTCGAATAGATGCCAGCAAGATCATGTCGCAATGCTCCTTTACTTCCACTTCATACACTCCTGCAGCAACGACCGCGGTCGCGGGTGTTCAGGTCCAGGCAACCAAGCCCGCAACAACTGCTGGGACGTCGACATCCACGGGAAGTACGTCGTCGTCCACAAGCATGGCTCAGAATGGTGCTGAAAATTTGGCGGTCTCGGTTGGGGCCACCGCTGGTATTGTTTTGGCGGCCTTATTGACACTTTGAGTAGACTCAAGCTGCCCATCTGGTCTTGACGATGGCATTTTGTCGTTCATGGAATGAAGCGTTCGCTGGCAAACTTGATGACGATACAGAAAGTATACATGCGTTACTATGTTCCTATGGCTCCAACGTAGTGAAATCAGATGACTTTCTGTGTATGTCCATGACAGCCTAGATGACTGCATCGTCGTGCAGCTAGTGAACCTCTTCCTAGCTAAGATTATATCGTCCTTTTATTTCGGCTGAATATGATAGCATATGTACACATCGCAGAGGAAACTTGAACTGGATTCAACTAGAATTCATTGAAGCTTCCGAGAAGCGTGTCTGGATATGTGTGATTTGTGCGACGCCATGAAAAGGTGTGCATCTTTCATCCAAGACGCGAAACCGTGGGTGGCATTAGCGGTCTTTCGAGTCTCAACGGTGAGCTCCGACGCCGCCTTAGATTGGAACCCGTCTCCATCAACGCTATTCTCACTTGTTCTCGCCACTTCGATGGAATTTATGAATCGACTACACCTTTATGGCTTTGTGTGACAATGCTGCTCAAAATAGATCAAGACCAAAACCACGAGGGTGAGACTCGCTAACCCTCGTTCATAGGCGCCAATGAGCTCGAACAACACTTTGGTTGCCACAGGTCCTACTCGATTGCATTCCCTGATCCGTGTAGCAGCCACACAGCTTTGTCCAACATGAGTTGCTGCTTTAGTACGTTACACAGCTCCTTCGATTCCTCCGCTTAATTGCAGGCTCTGGGTTCGATCGGAGACGAGTGCTATAATAAATATAGCAGTCCAGCGTATGTATACGTACATATGCAAGTCGTTATTCTTGGCAAATTTTGCCCCTGCGAGTGGTTTTGTTCGGCGTGGAATGGACGGCAGTCACCTAGGTATTAACCAAGGAAGGCAAGTGAACAAGTGCTGAACATGCAGCGCGAGAAACGGCACTTCCGGAGCCTGCTCGACATTTAAAGCCCCGCGTTCTAAATTTGGGGGGTTTGACAGATCAACGGCGCCCGAAAGACAGCGATAAGCAAGCTGAAAGGTGCGTGCGGAGTAGCTGGGTGGTACCGGACATGTGTGGGCTGCAATGGCACGCCATGCGTAAGCATTTGGGTGACAACGGGAACAATCTCACTGCATCATTCGCCCTGGACCTGCTGGCCATGCGCCGCGGCTGAGGATTTGGGGAACCATGTCAGCCGTGAATGGCACGTCAATCTGACAGCGGATCCTTCGCGCACAGGGGAATGCATCTACCTGACTCAGAAGATAAGAAGCCGTAGAGCCTGATCATCCTTTCAAATACAGACGTGTTTTTCTGGCCCCCTTTGAATATTCCATTCCTGTAGGCTCAATAGTCTTTCCGAAACGTAAACGAGAGAACAAAACAATTCATTATGGCACAAAAATATTCATCACGGTTTCGATATACTATCGAGCGACCATATCCTTTCCGCTGGTTCACGCCACTCATCACAGTGACCGGCATAGCCGCAACTGTGCTATTTACATTTGTCAATATCGCCGCGGACGGGTACGTGCAAAATGTGATTTACACGACGAATCCAAATTCGACCTTGGAAGAACATCACTGGTATCTCAACGCACCATGGTCCTGGATCAGTACCGCTCGTTCGTCATGCCAGTCCCCCGGAATTGCCATAGGCAACCCATACTATACGTCGAATCAACAGACTGGCAGCTACACCGTTACCATGATGAATACCACCTTGGGCCCCAATGACGATGCCGTCTATCCGGGCCTGCAGTCCAAGACTCTCGGCACCACAAGCTACTTGAACAACACACTCCATGACTGCCAGATGGGGGATTTGATGGTGATATTCACGTCGCAGCAGCCAGCCAGCTCTGCCAAACTACAGATCCAGGTACGAGATACAGTCTTGTGATATTTCTGGTTATATGATGCTTACCATCAGATAGACTGGACCAATCTACTGCAAATTTGACGCCGAAACTCCTGTCAATATCACTGTGGAGCAGTCATTTAGTGGGACAGAGTTTCTCTTTGAGCAACGTTCCAGTTTGAGCCAGTGGACTGTGTATGATTTCATGTGAGTGTCCGAAACATCAGCACATGTTTGGCAATATGCATCCAGAGGCGGGCACATGTCATGGACTGAGCTAATTTTGAATCTGTAAACCACTAGGCAGTCAAGCTTCAACGCACTCATGAGCGAGATTCATGAACTGAACGACACCATTGAGTATACTGGGACCACTCTAGGTTCGTTACGCTGCTTGACCTGTCAACATTCACTCACTGACAAGTTTATCTTGCATTGCAGGCCTCAAGGCGGCAGACTCCGGAGACATTGCCGCAGACGACTTCTTCTCCACAACGATAATCAGTCCCGGACAGAGCGCAAGCCTCGTCTCACCATCGAACAGCAGCCAGAGTGACGAGCCGTTCCCGTTGACCCAGGGTGGCCCCGGAAGTGTAGCCAGGCTCCTCGACGCATTTGCGAAATCGTACTACTCCGTGGTCATGTGGGACCTGAACTTCGACAGGCAGACCAACGCGTTCGCCTCTAAAGATTCGATGGATTACCTCGTGAACACCATCAACAGCGCGACTGGCAATGACACAATGACTCCGAGCCCCATCCTTGGCTCACCGGACCTGGTTGGCAACCACGCTCGGTTCGAAATGCAGTACATCTGCTCCGTGCCGCAAAAGAAGGACACAGGCTCCCTGGTTATATCAGTTGTTGTGGCCAACATCGTGCTGCTCTGCGTCTTCTGGAACATCTTCAACTGGGCGGCGCTGAAATACCTCCGAAGCCGCGATCCAAGCTGGGATGTCTGCCGCGGGTGCGTCCTCCACAGCGAATCCTCTCGGACCAGGAGCAGGGTCATGGTTATGGACCTAGAGAAGGACCCCCTCTGCGAGGATGATGAAGTCGCACAAGACATCATGCCACATGGCAGCCAACGAGGCCAACGGCGGGATAGGCAACTTTGGAAGAAGCCAAGGGCGTGGTCAGAGTCGATCGGCGTCAAGAGCTCCCAGAGCTCGCTGCGGACTTTTATATGCAGCGAAGAAGGACATGTCCGTGGCAAGAGCGACGACGCCTCATACTCCTCGGAGAAGGCCCAAAAGATTCTGGGGAATTGAATTTCAAGTTTATGTTCAATCACAGCATGATAGTCTATTAGTTTTCAGCGCCGCTGAGCGGGCATGGGAAATTAACAACACGTCAACGTAGGCTGAGGTGAATTATGTTCCCAAGGCAGATTGATTGTCAAGTCCATATGAAACAAGATACGCCTCTGTCCTGTTGCGGTGGGCCGGATGCGATGTCAACCTGAACAGATCCTTTTCGGCCGTCGATACAAAGCAGAAGCACGCATTGAGTTTTGTTAAGGTGACCCCAAGCAAATTGTATCGTGCATTCAACTATGTGAAGAGACTAAATTTAGTGAATATGCCTGCTTCGCGGAACAAGAGATCAAAACCTCGAGTATAAATATCACACAATCGTAATGATGTCCGCAGCTTTCCAAGGTCGTGAAAAAAATGACAAAGTTGTTCTCCACTACTCCATAGATAGCATCAATCGTATATGCGCCACCATTCACCACTCGAGCTCCCGTGGTCCTTCTTGTGGCTCCGGCACCCAGTCAGCAGCGTAGCCAAAATACTTGCGTATTTTTGGCAGGTATTCAGAATCTGCCGGACAAAATTTGAATCTCTCCAAGTTCGACAGCTTAGTGTCGCCCGGATTTTGGTAGCGGTAGCATGGGTCGTGTGCCTCTACAAACTCCTGGACCTTGTCCCAGGAGCGGCACTGACGAAATTGGCCATCGCCGGGCCGGAAGCCACGTTCATCGGAGTTGAGTGGAACATAGCGCAAGGTGTCGTCCGCAGTACACATGGTCTCAGCTCTTAGGCTATCTAGACAATGTAGTATATGCGGGTAGGCGATTGTCTGCGTCGTGTTGGTGCGGTACTGCTGAATCGATATGTAGAGGTTTCTCTGCGGACAGGCAACAGCCAAATCTCAGTACAGGGGTAGAATCAGAAAATGTTGATTGGGGAGTGGAACAGGCGAAATAGTAAATTATCTTACCACGCAATGCAAAATGTGATGGGCATTGACGATGTAAATGCTCTTCCCTTTGCTGTCCCAAGGCCACGGCTGTGACTCTGGCAAGTTCATGGCGCGGGCCTCTTCGTTCCGAAGAGCAATGATCCCTTTCTCCCAAGGTATGTGTGTATCCCAAAGCTCGTCAAGATCCCGATCGTTTGCGGACTCGCTACTGAAGTCTGTATTCCACCAGAGCTGATCAGGCTGGTCGTATCCCAGGTTCACTACGAGAAGATGTCAGTGCTTGCCCGAAATTGAGGGATTTGCGGAACTCACAGTAGGGGGAGGCACCCGGAGTAGCCCTTGCCTCCCGCGTCTGACGCCCCAGAGCGAAACTGAGGACGGCCAGCAGCAAGACCCCTAAAGCAGTGGCCAGTCGGCGCCATGACAGAGCACTCAACAAACGAGTGGAGAGGCTGGGAGACAATCCTATGTCAGGATGTAATGAATCAGACGTAGCCTCGCTAGAACTCAGCAAGTGATATTCCTGAGACGTCTTGCCAATGGCCATTTCAAAAGCTCTCAGTACGTCCGAGACGGAATTGCGATAGATGGGAGGAATTATTGTTCCAGTAAGGACCAGACTCGGGGTATTGGATCTTGACCTTGGAGTTTGGTGGGCGAAAAGCGGCTCAGTGTTGCCACCCTACCCAAGATATGGCAGAGGTCTTAGACATGGATCGATCACCTCCTGTAACTTACCTCGGTTCCGTGGCGTGAGGCTACACCGGCCAGGACTACACCAAACCACATGCAAGCCAACCGCCAACATGGTCTCGAACGTCCTGCAGGCCGCTAATTAAAACTCCACCTGGTGACTGGTTTGCCACTGGAGTGAAATGAAGATGTACCGTGGTACACGAGAATGTTCGGGGCTATGATAGGAGTACTTCTGAACTGTTGGTCGGCCCAAACCCGTCGTTGAGGCTCTTGGTGATGAAGCCCTTGAATCCACACAGACCAACATGGCGAGGGTGGTAGTGGGGTCTGCGATGTGGACCAGGAACTCAGGATGCCGACTGGAGTAATTGTGCACACTGTGTTGCAATCGATGCCCACTGAAAGCGTTGCTGTGCCGCAGGTGTACACATCCGACGTCCATGTCTTCCAAAAGATGAGTACTTTTAAAGTGATCAACGCTGCAAGATCAAATCTTGACCCATGTTGAATGGGGGCCTGGTCGCTTACAGAGAAATGACGACGCACGACGACAACACTTCATGCTGCGGCCTGGCTCAGCTATCTTGGTACCCACCATGGAACATCGCGCGATCGTACTAGTCTGCAAGTAGCCCTGATGAGGAGTTTGGGAAAACTCGACCGAAATTTTCTAAATCTGGACCATGCGTGGCTGCGGCTGAACCCCAGCTTCCGGGGCGGTCATGCCACTTTCGCTCTCTCAAGGGACTGGCAAATGTTGGCTGCTGATTCACCTTGGAAGACAGTATTTCAGTCATCTTCAGGAAGAAACGAGGATCGAATATACATAAGACATAGATCCAAAACCGTGGCGCAGTAGAATCCGTGTCTCTTAGCATTTGAATCAAATCAATCATCCTCATTTTTGCCTGCCCGTTACGGTCTCACCAACATGGCTTCTACCCAGTGGTTAGATCTGCCCTTCGACCTTGTTTCGCCCGGTGATGTCCTAGCGGCCGGTATAGTACTCCCAATCGTTTGTATTGCGCTGGCCTGCGTGCGCATCCGCATCCGTAAACATCAGAAACTACCCCTTGGCATCGACGACTGGCTCATTGGGCTCGGTGTCCTCTTCATCACCGGCATGGGCGCCTGCTATATCACCGGAGAGCGTCTCGGAGTCATGGGTTACCCAACTCCTGTTCCAGCTGGGACTGTTGCCTCCGAAGCCTATGGGCTGTTCATTGAGGCTTATGTCCAGTTTGCTAAGGTGCGTCGACTCAGGACTCCATCTCCCTTACCAGTTCTCGGCCATGCTGACGAGACATAGCTGCAATTCGCCATACAATTCTTGATGACATTTGCATATGGATGCGTCAAGGCTAGCATTGTCTTCTTCTGCCGACGCCTTTTTGTTGCGCACAAGGGCTCTCCTTTCGACTGGGCGTCCGGAATCTTGTTGGTCATTATTGTATTGTGGTCTGTCGGCTTTTTGTTGGCACAAATTGTGGGCTGTGGCAAGCAAGTTGAGCTACATTGGGCACCACTGCAGGTGGTGATGGCATCTGGCTGCGATGTGTCGACACCAGAAATAGCCATGGTGATCTCTGACGTCGTGCTTGATGTTCTTATTTTGATACTCCCGCTTCCTGCAGTAAGACATCCGTCCAACCAGAATCCGAAGCGCGCGTCTCAGCTGACAATGAACAGATATGGCGACTCAACATGTCCACAAAACGCAAGCTGTCACTAACAGGCATCTTCCTCATCGGCATGATGTCTCTTGCTGCGTCAATCGCACGCATGGCGATCTATCTCACTGTTCTCTATCAGGGGTACAGTGCAGGATACGACATCAACTGTAGGTTCTCCTTTCCTGCACTAGAAGACTTCGGCGACAATCCACTGTGGTCTTTTGATAGCCCTGTTACTGACCATCGACTAGTGACCGCCACCACAATGCTCTGGTGGAGCATGCTCGAAGTTGCGCTTGCGGCTATCGCGGCTTGCCTGCCCTCTTTCAGCTTTTTTACGAAGGATGAGCGCCTCTCTAAGGCTTTCCATCGTCTTCTCAGCTTCTCCAACCTCTCTGGCTCACTCTCGCGTTGGAGAGCCAAGAGCGACAAGGCCAGTTCTGACTCCGACCTCAAGCCTGAGGTGGGCTTAGATTCCTATCAGATGCCAAACGAAAGCTGGACCAATGGTAATGCCAGTGGAAATTCTGGGTACGAGTCTAGTCAAGTCATTTACATCCAGGATCCCAACGAAGCAGGGTACACGAGCAACTCCGTCTCATACCACACCAATGGCTCGAATATGGGACACGTGGAGCCCAAAGAGGCCCATGTTCACCAGCAACCCAGCGGATCTGCAGTTTGACAGTGATCAGGAAGAGATGAGGTCGTCTAAAAGATGCAGGCTTGTGAGAATGTGGAATGGGTGGTTGTTAGTGGCGAAAGGATGCTTGTGTAATGTATACAGACAAATAATTTGAACGCGGAGACAATGACAAGGTCACTATGCCACGGAACCTTACGAAGCAAACGTGAATACGGTCCCGTTCAGATTTACCAATCCCCCGCGTCCTTCATTGTTGGCGAGGGACTGTTGGGCCGCGCCAGTACCAACATTGGTGTCGTACTGGTACGGTAACGTAGGGACTGTTGGCTTTTAGTGTGCTTCTCGTTAGTGTTTTGCCAAATTTCGCTTGCAAGAAAAATCCCAATTGTGAGCACGTTGGGTCTATGCTATACAGTGGATATCTTAGCTGTACATCTGGACTGGTCTATAAAAGCGACATTGCCAACTGCATAGCCCTGGTCTTGTGCCAGAACCGCAGCATCAACCATCTTCCGATCCCATCATGGCCCCCACACCTCGTTTCGTTGTGTCAAATGCCGACCTGGACAAGGACTGGGATGAACTTTTCGCAACTTACTGGGATTCCTGGAAGCAACCACTCCAAGCTGTTGGTCAGCTCACGTTCGTCGGCATTGGGGAGGGTGGTCAACTGGAGGCCGAATCCTTCGCTCAAAACAAGGAAGAGTACCTTGCTGCAGCTCGCACTAACCCGAGCCAGATATGGCGCAAGGTTGAAGATGTGACCCGCAGGCAGCAAGGGCTTCCAGCTATCGTGGGAGGTGGTGCATTCACCCAATGCACAAAGCCTCCCTTCCCCGGTCAAGACCAGCATCGAGGTTCCGAGATCAAGTTGCCTGGACCCAACTACCCAGCGGGCTCTGAGCGGTACGGTCTCGTACAGGAATTGTACTCACAGATGTGGAGCTGGCGACCCAAGTGGATGCAGAAACCGCATTCGCGTAGGTACTCCAGTCCACTACTCCATTCTGGTGCAGATCTTTCTGGTTTCATTCACGCTTGCGTCTCCGGCTACCATGCTGATAATTTTTCGGGCACTCAGATGGCAATGCACTCTGGATCTTACCTGAGTACCGCCAACATGGTGTTGCAAAGCTTCTTTTGGACACCTGGCTGAGCGATATCGACCGCCTTGGCTTGGAAGGCTTTCTCGAGGCATCATCTATGAGTGCTTCGCTGTATCAGCAGCATGGGTTCAGGGTGTTGCAGCGGCTGGACATGGTCTTTCACCGGAGCAATCCCACCCAGGACTGGAGGGACCTCGTTCAGGATATGCAGGCACACCCTGTCACCATCATGTGGAGACCGAGAGGCGGGGTGCTGCAACCGGGGCGTGATAAATTTCCCTTGGAAGGTGACACAGTGAAGGCAAAACTGTGAGGCGAAAAATAGCGAAAGACGAAGCCTTCTTGGCTCGCGTGGAAATCCCCAGGCGTCCAGGGCAAGACGGGCCGTCAAGTGTCAACAATCCAGGGAGTCATTCAACGTGGGGCGGAGAAGGATGAGCCACACACACAGTACATTCATAATGCAGTGGAACAGTAACGTGTTCCCGAAGTTATCACCGACACCCAGGCAGTGCAAGCTCGCTGAGGTTCGTTGTGCGCTAAGCGAGGCACGTCGTCTGGTCGCCCAAGATTAGTGCCTCATGCGACCATCCGGTCTGCCGGTCCGCACCCCTGTATGTCGGATGAGCCACTAAGGCATGCGTTGGTCGCCGTTGCTGAATTCGGCACTCGGGCCGTTGCTCGGTCTGCAGACCTCGGGAGTGGCCCCCGAGATGGCACTATGTAACATACAACCAACAGCCAAAATTTCCTTGCAAAAGGCCGGAGTTCTCAAGATGCTGAGGCAGCGTTACGTGTTTCCGCGATGTGCATGCCCAAATAGGTGCCAGCCTCAGTATCAGGAGCCCCAGTGAGCTCAACCTGCATATTTTCATTTGGTGGCACTGCATGTATGGACCACCCCGCTGAATCCGCGCCTCTTCCTCCCTGCCATTGTGATTAGTTCTCTCTACGGTTCGCAGGGATTTGCGAATGCCTGACTTGCAGAGCCTCATCGGAGAAGATGGAAGCGACTTTGCCAAAATTATTCGTTCGAACTGGCCTTGCGAGCAGATGCGACAAGGACAGTGTGGCTCATGCACGGTCGATTTTTCGTACCTCAGAATGCTGTTGCAGGTCAAAGACAACCAGAAGATGTATTACAAGCATTTTGACCGCCACACGATTTTTGAGTGTACCCTCTAAGCCTTTGCTTGTGAACGACTTGTTCTGCAGCTTCACCCCGCGGCGAAATTTTCGAGTTTATCTTCCATTTCGCCCCAAATCAGTGCCATAGTATTCGCGAGTAAATAACGGTATGTCGTTGTAGATAGCACAATTAGAGGCAACGATCTTCATTAAGTCTAATTTGGATAAGTGAAAGATTGACTCAAAATCCTGTTGTGCCGCTGAAACATCGCGATTTGATTGTGGTCGATGAAAGTATCAAAGTATTCTGGCTGACCACAAACAAACACTTAGTTATAACCCAACTTCGCGCACTGCCCAACCTGCACCAAAAACATATCCACGCTCCGGAAAGTCCACCCCCTAGTCTGCTTCATCTGTCAGCCTTGGGATGACCTGATGTTATGCCTGGTGTATCATACTATGATTAGAGGCAGCAGGCCTTGGGCTCAATGATGCCGTCAGCCTCAGCTTCTGGGAGAGGCTCGGGGCTGGAGGCCGGCAGCGCCACAACGGCGGCGGCAAAGAATGCGAAAACAGCGATGAAGCGCATAGTGACTGCACAGTCACGTCAGGTCAGGCTTTTATTTCTAGACACAAAGGATGAGAGCGGACAGAGAGACAAACCGGTTTGAAGTTCTTGGTAGAGGCGAGAGCACAAGTGGGCAACGGTTATTTGATGGTGAATTGATGGTTACGAGAGTTACAGGGTCGCCTTTTGATGATGTAGTTCACATCCGAAAGGACGTATTTATACGCAACAAAACCTCTCGCCAGAGGAGGCTTTCGAACGTCATCGGTGAATGGTCTCGGCTTCTGTTCGTAGAGGCACAGCTTGATCCCGAAGGACTTTCTGAGAATCTTGCCGGCGTCCACGTTGGATCAGGAGATGTGCCAGTATGCAGGCGTTGGTTCTTCCAGGGGCGTATCCAATTTCGTTAGCCTCTCTTGATCATCTAGACTTTGAGCAAGTGCGAGTCTGTGAGCGGATCGTGATTGATCGTCGCTCGCCAACATGTACATATTGAGGTCTCATCGGCTTGTTCCGAGTTGCACAGTAAATGCAACCTTGGCCTCGGCTAAGTTGACACCTTCCCAAGGGAGATACAGGGCGACCCGATTTCCGGATACTGTGCCATTCTAGACCCCGAGAAACCAAAGCTTAGCGGTCCGCAAACTGGGGCTCTATGACGGTGGAGCTCGCTAGTGCAGTCAAAATCATGAATGCGCCGCAGAGCCGCAGCAGGGGAGTGGAATATGTGGACTCAACCGTCATCAAGCCGAACCGGTGAGTTTCCAGCGCTTGGAAAAATGTCTTGCCGACGCAAGGGGAGGGTTACGTGGCCGGATGCAGATCTAGCTCTGAAGACCATTGGCAGGCTTCCCTGCAACAAATTCGGATGTGCATGCTTACCGTGGGTCAGGCAGATTCATGTGGGAGGGGCTGGTTTGGGCTCGAGGCATTGAGACTAGGCAACAGACTCTCCAGCCGAAGATGTATTTTCTCAAACCCCTCTAGTCTGGACGACAAGGACCGCGGAAGAAATTGTGCAGCGTGAACGGGCGGCCGTCTTCACGCATTTAGATATCACACCAGAGGAACAAAAGTAATAGACCTGTGGGCGTACAGCATTTCAGAATCTAAGCTGCATGAACCTTTGGTGAGGTTCACATTCATGAATGTCTGTATATCTACACTGGGGATGGGAAACCGTGCATTTCTGACTGAAGCTGGGTGGATGCCCCAACAGCAGCATTGCATCCGGTCGAGATGGCCCCCGGGATAACCTTGTACATGGTCATACAGTCCCCTGCGGCAAAGACTCCTCGGACACTAGTCTGGTGGAAGGGTCCTTCCGCTTGAATATCACCCATAGGACTCGTGGTCAGTCCCAACTGCTGGACGAAGGGTCCAGAAGGCACTGTCAACGGCTGGTGGACGAGGAACTTTTCCTTCTTGCTGGACCCGTCTTCAAATTCCACCGTGACCGAGTCCCCCTCGGCCTTGATCAAGCGCTTGACAACACGTGGCTCAATTGTCCACTTATCTTTCTTGCTGACTGCAGGACTGAGACCATTGGCGAGTTCCTCGTTGCCGTGCGTGTAGAGTGTGACACTCTCACTCAGTTGGGACGCGTCTAGGGAAAGGTCAGCATTTTGCTATGTTCCGATAGATCGTGTCTTTTGAAACCACGAGAATGAACAGCGGGCCAGGTTGGACTTTTTCAGATCAGTTTCACTTACTTTCAGCTGCGTGGACCGCTAAGCCAACTAGCATTTCAGTTGGAAGGGGGATAGGAGCCACCGCGAGAACGCCAGCAGATGGAGCCCCCTTATCCTCATAGCCTTTGCAAAAGAGGCAGTGGAAAATGCGCTCTCCCCAAAGTGGCTCATAGCCCTCGATATCGGGGAAGATGTCTGACGAGCCCACCGCAAGGAGAAGCTTTCGAAACTGCCAGTTCTTCCCCGTAGCGTCGGTGAGGACGAACTGGGAATCGGCCTTCTTTTCCACCTTGTCGACTTGTGCATCGTGAAAATGAATAGTTGGATACTTTGAGAGCCCTTCTCGAGACTCGCGGCGAAAGTCTGCAGGGTTCTTGCCCTCATGTCCAGGGACCATGTGCATGCCAGTTGCCCTCGCATTCCGATACTGTTTCGAGTCGAATACAACGGCGGTGTGAAGCTGGCGGGCCAAAGTGGCAGCCGCTGCAAGACCAGCCGGGCCTCCGCCGATGATAGCGACGTCGTAGAAATCCATGAGGCTTTGGTTGGATTTGCTAACTGCTGTTGAGCGACCGAGTGGTGGATGAGATGGTTCGAGCAAATCTGAATGCAGGGGAGGGGAAGAAACTTGGGAGTTCTGGTAATAAAATGTCACGGCAATCTGTCCGTCCCGAATGATTTCAACCAAAGAACAGTCACTGCAAGCCCTCTTAGGTCCTCGGGTAGTGCGCTGGATCTTGGTCTTTCTGTGACCAACGAAAAAGACGTTGGCGAGAATGAAACGGTCCAACTGCATCTGCATGTGGCACCAAATCGCAGATCAATCAGTGGCTCAAGATTGCACACAGTGCATATAATTAGCTTGAGTTTTTCTAGCATCAAATATCAGAGTCGCCAGCAGGGAAGAGGGAGCCTCCTCCAGATTTAGCATTGCAGGCCTGTTCACTCGCTAGCTCGATCACTCCTTACCAAAATGGTAACCGCAAACATGAAACGACATGAAAAAAGTTGACGACTTTGTGAGCTGTGATGCATGTAGATAGTACAAACAGTTGAGTTGTTGGCGCTTGGGCAGACCCACCGAACTAACAACCACATCATCCACAAATCCAGTTGCGATGCTACTGTGTACACGGCACGCTGCATGAGCTCTGGACCAACTGCTTCACGCTAGGAGACTATTGATCTAATCCTGGCACCAACAGCAGATGCTCAAGTACGAACACCTGCCGTCACAGTCAATCATCCGTGCCACCAAAATTGGATCAGGAGGGTAATTGGGCGGGGTACAGTGTCTGCCTGCTCCTCTGCCAGCCTGATGCAGCTTCATCCTGGCCGCTGAGCTCAGATCCATGCCCTCGAACTTGGCCCCCATCACCACCTGGATTCCGGTGACAGCCGCTCAAGCTGATTGCAGTGGTTCTAGCAACATCACTCTTGGCCAAGCTTCTCATGAAATGAAAAATTGTGCGTTCTGGCGTGGGAATCTTGATCACCATTAGATAGTCGCGCCGGATCGCGTTCAGTTTCACTGGCCATCACGACTACCTTCCCGCTCACACATTTTAAATTTCTTGACTTTGAACACCGCCAAGCAGCCATCAACCATCAACCATCAGCCGGCCAGCCTGCTGCCTCCTTGAGACAGGGTTTTCAATATCCGAGATGGCCAAGTTGGATCATCAACATGGCAGGGGAGTCGGCGAGGTCACAACAGGTGTCGAATCGTCTCGTGATGGCGAGATTGTGCAGCCGAGTGGCCCACGCCTGGCGCTCATCATGGTCGGACTCTGTCTAGCTGTGTTCTTGACCGGAATGGTGAGCAACCCCCTCCCCTCTTCTTGGAAAAGAAAAGGACAAGATCCAGCCGACGCATGGAGGACGTTCTGACCCCAGATGCAGGACCAAACCATTTTGGCCACGGCAACGCCGGTAATAAGCGACGAGTTCCAAACCATTGCAGACCTGGGATGGTGGTCGAATGGCTACTTGCTCACGCTGAGTAGCTTCCAGCTCTTCTATGGCAAGCTTTATAGTCTGTTTTCCATCAAGATTGTCTACCTGGTTGCGATTGCCTTGTTCGAGGTTGGCTCTCTTGTCTGCACGACGGCGCCTAATTCGGCTGCTTTGGTGATCGGGAGAGCAATCGCTGGCCTAGGAGCGGCAGGCATTTTTGTGAGTGATGTTCAGTTTCTCTTGGGATCCTCCACATAACACCTGAGACAGAACGCGTGTGCCCACGACCATGGCTGTGCAACGCTTCAGTGGTCTATTTCCTTAATCACATTGTTTCTTGACACACGGTCTGAGTCTCTCAAGTTGTTATTCTGAATGGCCCGAATGAACAGCTGACCAAAGGCTGATAGTCCGGTGGCATTCTCATCACAACCAAGACCATCCCGCTTTCTCGTCGTGCGGCCTACCTAGGTGTTATGTCCGGCGTGTTTGGTGTTGCGGCAATCCTCGGTCCATTCATCGGTGGCGCTTTAATCGACAGCACAACATGGAGGTGGTGCTTCGGTATCAACTTGCCGCTCGGCGTTGTGACTGTCGTCATATGTGCGTTTCTTGTTCGGACACCAGTAGAGCCTGGGATGCAACCCTTTACAATGGCCCAGAAGATGCGCAAATTAGACATTCCAGGCACAGTCTTCATGGTCGCGAGTCTAATATGTCTTCTCATGGCTCTCCAATGGGGAGGGTCGACGTACCCATGGAACAACGGCCGGATAATTTCCCTGTTTGTCGTTTCAGTGGTTCTCGCGATCGGCTTTGTGGTGTTTCAGCTTCTCAGCAAGTTTGCCACCACGATCCCGCCGTCTGTGGCCCGCAATCGCGATGTTTGGCTCTCGGCGAGCTATGCCATGAGTATCACCGGCGGCGTGTATACGGCAATCCTATATCTACCCATCTGGTTCCAGACCGTGCGCGACTATTCAGCCTTGTCATCCGGGACGATGCTTACTCCCCTAATTGGGGGCTATGTCATCTGCTCTGTTGTTGCTGGTGGAGTCACAATGGCTGTTGGATATTACAATCCAGGAATGATTCTCGGCACCGTGCTAGCGATGTAAGTGCCCATATCTCCATGGGATAATCCTCCAAGGCTCATGGACCATCGATTGCTGACGAGTCACCTCTCCCATTCCTCAGTGCTGGTTCTGCCCTGATGACAACTATCAACACTAGTTCGTCCACAGCTCGCGTGATCGGATATCAATTGTTATGTAAGTGATTCACAACGTCGGTCGGTCGGACTCTCGCTTATGAGCTTCAATGGATTCAATTGTGTCTTGATAAACATTGTCGCTGATTCTCCAACGCGAATAGATGGCTTCGGTGTAGGATTTGCCTTCGGTCAGCCCAGTTATGTCGTTCAGACAGTGCTTCCGGCATCTGACGTGCCTATTGGTGTGACATTGATCACACTGGTGCAGAACCTGAGCGCGTCCGTATTCGTCGCGGTGGCGCAAAGCATATTCCAGGACCAGTTGAGATCCCATCTTCAAGCGATCAACTTGCCGGGATCTATCAATGTCTCGTCTATCGGAGCCGCCCAGATCGTTGATGCGGTTCCGCCCGAGTTCCGGGACCAGGTTGTGGAGGGCTTGAGCCAATCTCTCGTGACCACCTTTTACATATCACTAGCACTGAGTTGTGCTTCTGTCATTGGAGCGCTGGGGACAAGATGGAGGTCAATGAAAGCGGGAGGAGCCGGAAAAGGTGCAGATACCGTGTCGGCTGACAGAACAAACGAGCAACCCGTAATGGTCGAAGCGACGGCCAAACCTGAGTAAGAATCATTCTGTACGGTTAGTCATAGAGGTCTTAATTCAGAGCACTATTTCTCCACCGTGACCTCCGCGGAGGGCTTTGACCAAACTTAGGCTCGCGTTCCGGAGGGATCCATCAAGTGTTTTGGCTACTGAAGAACGAGGTTGCGTTCACTGACTAATATTCAGGTCGTTTTGAACTGTTATACCCTGCATTCAATGTCGAGTAAGTCGAGATAGAGACCGCCTCGACATTCTGTGTCCTTGCGGGTTGCGCTCTGACATACCAGAACGGAAGCTCAGCTTTTTGGAAGACTTTTATATCCAGTCCGGAACCAGCAGACACGCTCCTCCATTCATTTCATCGTAAGTCTACAGGAAAACCAATCGCGACACAATCTCGTGTCTATTCAGCAAGATTTCCAGCGGCTTTAGTGAATACAAGTTTTCTCCGAAAAGCAGAGATCCCATGGGCGTTCTGGAGCCAACGTCTAGGGAATTAGGAATGAAACCACGGGAGAACTTCGCCCGATCACCGTGATTGAGCGGAAGTGGTGGTTGATTGGGTTGGTTTAGGACTGCTACGCAGTGATATCAGGCTACCACAACAATATCCCTTGTTTCGTGTACCTAGGTATATATCCGCTGGCACCGCTGAATTGTTCTACTTATTGGTCTCCAAATGCAGTAAATCACAGTATCTTGCGAGTCGTAGACCATCTGGGTGCCGCTACAGAGAGATGACAAGGCGTGGAAGTACCTGGCGGTCATATACAAGCCAAGTGTCACATTGCGTACCGGTCTTTATAGTACGCTAAGCCCTCTGCAAAGTTTGACTGTACCTCTGAGGCTCTCTGATGTTGCGGATACGTAAGAAAACGAAGGCAAATCCAGAATATCGCAATGACTAGAGTTTTGGAACGAACGGTTATCTCAGCCCCTTTTCTTTGAGGCACTAACAAAAGCAAAGTGTAGAGAGACAATCTTTCACTCATGAAAACGCGGACAGTATGAAGTCCAAGTAAATTTGTAACGGAACTCAAGCAATGAAGATGCCACAGTCCGAACACTCCCAAGGATCCTACTGTATCTATCTTGTACCAACCAGCCCGTCTCCTCCTGATCCAGCTTTTTCCTCAATCTTCAGTTTCACGTCGCGCAACATTTCCCAGTCGGAACTAGTGTGGAGACTGAGCACGAATCATCAACAAGACGAGGAGCTTTACGGGCCGAACTCGGGCCAGTTGATAGCAG
The DNA here is from genome assembly GCA_014872995.1 of Diaporthe citrichinensis. Taxonomy (NCBI): domain Eukaryota; kingdom Fungi; phylum Ascomycota; class Sordariomycetes; order Diaporthales; family Diaporthaceae; genus Diaporthe; species Diaporthe citrichinensis. The sequence goes on along the minus strand of JADAZR010000076.1, from coordinate 113,489 downwards.
CGACATCCTCATAGCACCGGTCAACGAGGGCAAACTCGTGGCTCGCCTCAGAAGACGGATCCAGCGTGGCGCACTGCGGTGTCAAAGAGACGGGCACGCAGCCCTCGGGGATGTTCGCGTTGTACTCATAACCGCCATCCGGTCCATCGAAGGTCGCATAGGCATAATTCACCGTGACGACGGTCCCTGCGCCCGGCAAGCTAGGCAACGCGTTCTTGCAGGCCACAAATGTGCCCTGTCCGAGGCGGTTCTGCACGGTCGGGTAGACAACGGGGAAGCTGGCGACATATGCGGGCGTAGGCTCGCCGATACCGATGGTGATGTGGTGCTGGGCCGGATACAGTGGGTCGAACTCGGCGGGCGACTGCACCTGCCACGAGAAGGGCCCGGGCAGCGAGCCAGCGTCGGTGACCAAAGAGGTTGAGTGATAGGCCTGGTCCCGGGCGGTGCCGTTCTCGTAGAAGACGCGGCCCGGGTTGGTGGCGGCGTCGAAGGGCGCGAGCACCGCGGCATTGGTTCCGGCGCCGGTGTGATAGCCCTGCACCAGCCAGTTATTGATGGAGGGGGAGAAGTCGAGGGCCGGGTCCGTCACGTTGGCGACGAGCTTGAAGGCCTGCGAGGACGATGTAGGTGGGTAGTGGGGAGCCTGACGCCGGGCAGCAGGTGCTGAGATGGCGAGATTGGCCAGACCGAGGGCGAGGATGGTTGACTTCATGTTGATGCAGGTTGTGTCTGAGTTTTTAGACAAGTTGGACGTGTGGTAAAGCTGAGCGAGGGTAAAATTGATGAAATTCAAGATGCTGATGATAATGGGAGGGTGAGACTTTTGTCTAGACCTGGCAACATCACAGTATTTATACTTGTTCATCTGCAATGTCGGCTGTCCTCTCTCGTATGTCTGGAACGATACTCCCACGTGAATAAGTTGACGATGTGTTAGGACTATTGAGAATACGATCCAGCTTCCCACCTTGATATTGTTTTGATGGGTTCCATTGAAGCATTTGTTTGGATGCTGGTAACATTGTTATGTAGGCTTACACATCTGTCTACTACAATTGGTAAGGGCGAAAACAAGAACGTCAATACGGGATGTACAAGTCCCAATTTGGTGACAGGCTTACCAAACTTTAAACAACTGGCGGTCATCGAAACATTGGGAGTTCGCTGACTTCTGGCTTATGAATGCTCAGTCAATGCTCTAGTAAGGTCTCAGCGGCAAAAGCCATGTTGACGGTAAGAAAGGTATGTGGAAAAGGACGAGCTTGCCTCGCCACATCCGGTGGTCTTAACGGGCTATCCGCACAAATGTTCCACAGGGCACACGAGATACATCAAGTGGTTCCAACAATGCCATTGGCGAAGGCGAACGTGATGCGGTATACAGTCAGCACCCATGTGGATGCCATCACTTTGCGGAGAAATCCGACACACCAGGACATCCACATTGAGCCAGACTGCGCCCTACTCAAAAAACGCCCATCGTTTGTCTGTAAGATTCTGCCACATGGGATTGCATTTCTTGAAATCTCTAGGTGGTGAAAGAATCAAGGTGCAGGTGAGTACGATCGGGATGGACATCCTGATGACAACACATGCACAAAGAACCTAAAGAGTATCACAGAAGTTTCCTTTCATTTTAATCATAGCTTAAGACCGGTCATATCCTAACAGTACCTGCAAGCACCAGTAGGGCAGTATCCGTGGCTGCAGCTGAAGCTGCAAAGGCCCTTGTAGCTATCGTCCAGCCCATTAGCCGGGCAACCTTCCTGCCCGAGCCCGTCGCCCGAGCCAGCCTCCGTGCCGAACTCAGTGCACTCGCACACGCCGTCAGGGCAGTACCCATTGGAGCACGCGAAGGAGCACAGACCGGTATAGTTGTCAGACAGGCCCGCCTTCACCTTGCCAGCCACGCAGACATTGCCAGTCGACGGCGGCGTGGTCGAGCCGCCGCCGCCGGATGAGCCGCCGACACACTTCTCCTTGATGAACTGGCCCGCGTCACCCGAGTACAGGTCGAAGTAGTTGGTGTGCGCACCGTCTTCCATGGGCCTCGTGCCGTCGCCGTAGGCGCAGAGGTTGTCCCCGCCGTTGCAGTAGGACCGCAGCACAGATGAGAAGGCGTTGAGGTGCTCCAACGACGCGCCGGAGCGGGGGCTCTGTGCGCTGAAGGCTGAGCCGGCCTGGACGTTGTAGCTCTGGTCGGCGACGTGGTTTGGATCGCCGAAGACGAGCGCGGCGCAGACTGTTGTCGAGCAGGAGTTGTCAGCAAGGCATTCATTGACACCCATGTATCAAGATCGTCGAGTTGCAGAAGGAAGAGATAGGAAAGAAAGCTTTACCCTTGTTTCCTGGGACGGAACTAGGCGTGAGACCCGAGTCTGCCAGCACATTGTTGACAACGACTGCACCCTCACTGTATCCACTCAGGGCGATCTTGGAGTCGGGGCATCGCTGTATGTACGCGTTGATCTGGGACACGCCAGAGGAGCGGCCCTCCTCGACTGCGGCAGGGAAGCCATTCGCGTTGGTCGCGTCGAAGGTGATGTCCTCGTAGTCGCAGCTGGAAACACCGTTGCATGCGGCGTCAACAAGGTTTTGCTGCCGACCGGGGTATCCCTCGTTCCACCCGCGCGCAAGGAAGATGTGCACGTCTGAACAAGATCCCGAGCCGGTGGATTGGCGCTTGCTGGGGGCGGCGGAGGCCAGCAGGGCGAGGTTGAGGATAGTGGCGGCCTTGGGGGAAAGCATGGTGATTACTATTAGGATTACGGCTACTAAAGGTATTATTGCTTCAAATCCGTAGCGGGCGAATATTAGACTGTGAGAGGGGGGAGAAGGTCGGGAAACAGATCATTTGCGGAGGACGAGCCCGTGATTTATTTTGAGCTCGCAGCCCGAGGCCGGTGTGGATGGTGCTAAAGCAAGGCATCGACTCATGATTGCATCAGTCCTTCCAATCTTGAACTTCTTGGCCTCGGCAGGATGATTGTTATTGTGGGTTATTCTTCTATTTCGAGGATGATGCGGGGTGGGCAGGCATTGATGGAGGAGCGAGGGTGGATGCAATACGAGCTTACTTGTGGGGACAGTTTATGGACCCTTGTTTATGCTTATTTCGCCGGAACCAAGGCTCGGAACAAGCATGCCGATAGCCGAGAATATCACGTTGATTGTACCAAGATGTTCACAAAATATGGTCTTAATTCAGCTGTTTCTCTTTGCAAATCCGTCTAATTTTCGATGTCTACCTAGGAGGGAAACCCAATGAAATCGAGGTTGTCACATTCTTAATCTAACGCCGTCCCCCGGTGCTGCAAAGTACTAGTACGGCCTGCTTTTGAATTATATTTGCCGGAGACCCATAAGCTTCTCGAGCCATTGTCGGTAATACTCAGATCTAATCCTCGAGGAAGAAATTCTCCACATGAGACGATCGTAGAACATCTCCATAGGGCCCACTCAGGTTCCCGGGCAGGGGTGGTCGCATACCCCTCCCCCGGGTGAAAGAACCTAGGGTCTCTGGGTCCCACCCAAACCTCAACTGGATTCCGGCATTTTTCATTGCCCTGACTACGCCGAGAGTTTCCATGGCCTGCGCCAATGTTTTGTCCTGCCTATGCCGTTTGCGATCATCGATCTGAACGACGGAAAGCATCGGGAGGGTTGACGACCTCTTCGCCGCGGCCAGTGCTTCTAGCTCGACCACCAAAGTTGCCCAAGACAATTTTAACCAATTCATCCCAAACGAGAAGTAAATGATGCGAATTGATGGGGGCAAAAAGTCGGGCAACTGCCGGGAGAACTCCTCTGGCCTGTTCAGATCCAGGCCCCGTGCCGTCTTCAAACCGACTTGGAGCGCTACTCGGTCAATCTCCAAAATCTCGAGGTTCTGAAACTCGCCCAAAGGTGGGAATAATTTCTTTCCCTCTTCGGAAAGCGAGTTCCAACCATGGAAAGTACCGGCGCTGAAGCATAAGCGTCGTAGCTGCTGTTTGATGGAAGCCGGCCACGGGTCTGGTACGGGATTGGACATACTCAAAGCATGGTCCAGAGGAGAACCTTCGAGGTGAAACTCCAGGTCTTGTACTTGAGGGCAGAGACCGATTATATCCCCGAAATGATAGGGATAACAAGACAGTGACAGCCGACGGACGTTGTTGAGTCGCGTCGGGCCAATGAATCCCTCCGAGGACATACGAGGCCAGTCAATACTCCCCACGGCTATGGTATTCAGAAGTTTTGCCTGAGAAAAAAAGGAGGGGAAATCTCTGCTGAAAAGGGCCCGCGCACAAGAGAAGACCCGGAGGTTTGGGAAATCGAAGGATCTTTCGAGGTGCTGGCTTGGGCCCATCAAATCCGGGAAGATTGGGGCTCTTTCGAACTCCTGGCCCGGGCCATATGTGCCGAATACTGCCAGGTGAGTGAGGCGAGAAGAGCAAAGACCCACGAGAATGAAATGCTGCCATAAGCGGAAGTCCTTGTCGAAGTCACCGCTTACAAAACAATCATTATATAGCAGGTGCGAGTCCGGGCCTGTTCCAGCGAATGCCATGAGCACCACCTCAGGTACTTCAACAGGCGGCCCAAAAGCCGGCACTCTCCAGGGTGCGAGGCCTGTCGGCTCATCCCCTGCGAGCACCCGACTCAGCCATCTAGGAGGATGGATACCGAGTCGCGTGCCAACCTCAATCCAGGCTTCAATCTCGCTGCGAGTGTGCGGTTCGAATTCATCGGCGATCCACTCGGGCTCGGCGAGAGCCAATACCCTGACACAATCTGCCAGTCGCGGCTGAGAAAGCAGCGTGCGAAGGTATTTCGACGTGTGGTTCCGCCTTGAGTCGTCATAAAAGCAATGGTATAGAACAGGTTGGCTGATGTCCCTCATCTCTCGCGAGGTAAGTGACAAGGCGGCCAAAGCGGATTTCCCATGCTCATATTCGGATATTCTTTCTCCATGTTCCGGAACATTGCGGTCGAGCTCATGTTTTTCAAAGCCGAATTGGGGCATCTCTCGACACTCGCAATGCGGGCAGAGTTGCCTACATATGTGGAGCCAGATCTCCGTTGGCAACATCGAAGCCGACATTTTCTTTTGAGAAGCAATTGTTTATGTTTGCACTCTGTAAAGTTGATGATGAGTAGGATCTCTGTCGATTGATGTTGCAATGTTGAAGAAGTCCCAAGATCGTTGATGGGAAATACGTATATGGTACTGAGGAAGAGAGAAATAAGCTAGTCTTTTATATTGGTTTCTATTCTTCGGGTCTTCTGGGTCCTTGTGATTCAAGTATTTGCATGAACAAAGGAATCTTCATCGGAATACAAATAACGGGAAGACATCCAAAAGGGTCATAGTACTTGACAGGCTAATAGCCGGGGCTTTGTTGAGCAAATAATACAGAAGTCGCCAAGGGCAGTCAGAAAATGATTGTATTCCGACGACAACTATAAGCTATAATTCAATCCGATTCTGCCTTTGCCTGTCGCAAGACCTCGAAAACAAAGATTTACTTCATATGCATTACTCGATGCAATTAAACCTCTAACTCCAAAGTTAAGTCTTGTTCAATGCCTGGTGTAGTCACTTGGATTGTGTGCTGTCAATCAAAGACATTGCTCTTTGGGCCGTCGAGATTGGCTTAGACACTAGAGTTGTCCCCGCCTTCGACTCATCACAGGTACTCGTAATTGTTCTCTATGATTCAAAACACATATGTGGCCGTCACTCGTGGCAGCGGCCTATCAAAGACACAACGGTAACAAATTTCCCTGTTCTACCATGCAAGTCTTGAACTTTCTCTTTGTCTAGAGCAAATTCAAAGACCCCACGTTATGGTAAGCCCATAGAAAGGAATACGGAGATTCGCACCCCCCAAAACGGAGGGTACACCCGTACATACAGCCCCTAGTGCACAAAATAGCAATTTACACCCCCAAGCCCAATTTACACATCCAACGCCTACGCCCAATTTGCACGCCCAATTCGCATGCCTAATTCGCACGCCCAATTCGCACGCCTAATTCGCACGCCCAATTCACACGCCTAATTCGCACGCCCAATTTGCAGCATGCTTAATTCGCAGCATAGCGAAGTAGCTTTAAGCATGCAAGTTAGTTGTGCGAATTAGGCCTGTGAATTGGGCAAGGGAATTGGATGTGCAAATTAGGCGTGCGAATAAGGCATGCGAATTAGGCGTGGGCGCGTTAGGTGTGGGCGTTAGGTATGTATAAGAGCATCTGTCTCACATACAACCTCTAGCACTTTCCGCACCTTCAGCTCGTGAATTCAATGGCCCACGATATCAGGAACCATTTGATCTCATTCAAACCTGCCCTTGGATGCTGATACACTCGGGTATTGTAGAAAGTTAGGTTCTCCGTCCGAAGTGGGCCCCTTGGTTTCCGTGAGACTTCAAGAGACTTATGTGCAGTTGTGTTTTCCCCTTTGCAACTCCCTGTCTGGATGTTGTCGTCCCTCCGCCTTCTGTGCCCGGCTTATTTCATGCTGTCCTCGCTATAGTTTGAAGCATCAAGATGACACTCCCGCGTGCCTGGATGCTATCACTGGTGTTTCAGCTTTTACACGTTTATGAAGCAAACGTCCAGGACCCAAAGTCTGTCAAAATTGTGTGCCATTCAGTCAATCAGCGACATTTTCCACCTTGACCACGAAATGCGAAGAAATGATCACGGTGTGGAGGTATTGATGGTGCACAGTTGGCGAGAATCATTCACATATGACTTGATGCATGTTTCCTTTGCATTTTTAACACAAGTCTGATGCCTCAGAGGTAGAATTGAATGGGAAGATAATTAATGGTTGTGTACTTTGTGTCCATGCGACCTGTGCATGCTTTTTGATATTGGCATATGACAATATTGGTGGTGACGGGTAGATGAAGGGCTGAGAACGTCAAGAGCGAGAATTTGGATACTCTAGGCAGCAGTGCCTATCCATGTGCATATGGGCTATTCGGCGAATCAGAATATGACAACAACGTCAATTATAATCGCGGCAACACTCACTCATGTGACCAGACCGAAAGTATTTTAGAATGAATCCTTGATTCTCAAATAAAAGAGTAGGTCACCTTTAAACTAGCCGCCCATTTCGTAGTATGCCTTTGATATAAACTTTGGATACCATTTTCAAACAACATAACAGCCGTTACCTGTGTATTGTAATTTGTTAGGATTGGCTTAGATTCTCTGTTGCTCCCGATGACATGCTGTGGGGACTGCTGGTCATTAATAATCCATGAAAAAGAATCCCCCGTAATCATGGCAAATGCCAGGGAGGGGTTCCATAGTCCCAGGCCGCATCGGAATTATACCCATCGAGTCTGATCGAGGAGTGGATGGGTTCAACCCGAACCTCAACTCCAAACCTGCATCTGCTACAGTTTCAGTCACCCCAAGGCGCTCCAGAGCTTCCCCTACAGTCAGTTCGCCAGGTTCTGTCGCTGGAGGATGGCCAATTTGGACCATCGAAAGGTTTCGCAAGAATGTCTTTTTTGCCATGGTAAGTGCTTGGAGCTCATTCACGATCGCATCCAACGAGGGAGCAGTGAAGGCGGTGTGGAGAATACGAAGTGATGCTGGCAAACTTGTCGGAAGCTGGCTACCGAGCTCTTCTTCGGTCATACTGGGATCGAGTGTTCTTTTTACTGCAAGGTAGAGAGATGACCGGTCGATTTCGAGAATCTCTAGATTCTCAAAGTCTCTGATCGGAGGAACTATAACGCTTTCCTCATCCTCCAACCACCTTGGTGATATCATCGGCAAGCTACTCCAGGCCAATCTCACCACCTGCCGCTTGATGGAAGCTGGCCAGAGGTCTGGCAGCGTGACATCAACTGACAGGCCAGATGGCTTCAAGTGGATTTCGATATCCTCTAGCTGGGGACAATGGGAAAAGAGATATGGGAGCTCTCATCCCGAAATAGCCGTTGAGAGTCTGCGAATATTCGTGAAGGAACGAGGTTTCCGGCTGCTGCGCATGCTGTAATGAATATCATTCGTTATGAGACGCGTCACGAATGGGGATTCCTGTAGAAACCAATCAAGATCTTGACCGCCACCCACAGACTTGCATAATAGCACCTGGAGATTTCGAAGAACGGGTGGGGTTTTCCCTTGATATTTTGGCCCAGATATGCAAGGCAGTTCTAAATGAGTGACCCCAGGACAATACCTTAGGATAAGGTTATGAAGCCAGTGCCGGGATTCATCTAGAGCGCGTTCGTCAAGCTTCATGTCGTCTGGGCCGCCTCTTGTTGACACAGCCTTAGTTATGGCCAGAGGCACAGGTATGCTGAGCTTGTCACTCAGCTCAATCCATGCACGGGCATTCTGGCATTTGATTATCTCTCGGTCCTTGCCCTCTTGAATAGAATGACCCGGTGTTGTAAGTGGTCTGTGTAAGATACGAGCCTTCGATGGCAGACGTGACAGCCTATTAGGCAGAGACAGTATTCTCACATGTCTCCCCAGCTGAGGTTGGGATGCCAGGGTGCGGAGAAACTTTGACGCCCGGTCATGAGTCGGAGTGCTGTAAAAGCAATGATACAGGTATTGTTGGCAGAGCTCTTTGGCGGAGCGACAGGTAAGCGATAAAGCCCATAAAGCTGATACCTCCTGCTGGTGTTGAATGAGCCTTAAGTCAGGAATATCATCGCAGTGGCAGTGAGGGCACAGCTGCTCCAAGATCAGCAGCCAGATCTCTATCGGCAGTGTGAGAATTGACATTTTGCTCTGTAGGTTTGACGATGGTCCGGATGGGATCTCATCAGATCAATTTTCTGGTATACACAAAATTTGAAGCTTCCCCTTGGAGATGATAATGACCTAGTACCGCACACCAAAGCAGGAGTTGAGCGGCTTGATACAGTTGAGGCCACTAGTCTGGGGGCTTTTGGCTAGGCTGTTGCTGACGTCTAGTCATACCAAAAACCACTCTTCTATACCGGGAAAATAGTCAAAGAGAAGGGATGCATCGAGAGTGGCTGCTCGTTTTGGCTTTGTCAAGTTTGACAGAAGCCTTCAAAGCGGAGCGGAAACTAATTCTGTTTTAAGAGCATCAAACTTAACCATCTGCAATTTACTTCGACTAAAGATATAGGGGCTCTACAAGGACTAAACGTAAAGATGCTACATATCTAAATACTGAACAGACTCTACGTTTTCACATCATACTGTATTCGATGAATAGTGCATGTAGATATAAACCTTCGGGTTTCGAAGGAGAGATAATGACTTTCTAAAGATGTGACCTTACAAGTTCAGGTACAAACAAGCCGTACATCCCTTGCGACACGTCATGTCCACAAGTATCGGAAAAGACTTCTTCAGCTTCAGCCCGGAGCAAGGGGAGGTTGCTCAAGAATCCTTGTGCGAGTTGCAGCCAGTCTCTCACGCGATAGAGTTTGATGCGGATTGACTAAATGGGAATTATCAGCTTCAAATTTGGAATCGTCCTGACCGACCAGATCAATGATACTTACGTCTAGTTTCGTCGACGTATCGCTTTGACTGGACACTAGTCCTGTGCTCTGTGAATGCTCTTCAGCCTGTGATATACTGATAGCATACGCTGCAACGTCCCGAAGCCTGGTACACGCATTCAATAGTCGCTGTACGTCAAATCCTTCATCAGCGCGACCCTTCAGAAAGCCGACAAAGTCTCCTATCCTGCAAAGGTCATCCTGCGCGGTCGCCGAGGCAGGATTCCGAAGGATCAATGATAGTAGAATGAGCACCGCCGATAAGGGGTAACAAAGAGCTCCCCTTTTTCCAAGGATGTGTTAATTTATATTTCGAGTTGAACTTAGGCCAAGGACTTCGTGCAACATACCATAACCGGAAAAACGGTTGCGACGTCAAGTTGGCCATGACCCCGATCATGTTACGAGCTGAGACCGCACAAGTAGTCCAGGCCTTTTGTATCTCAGCCTCAAAGTGACTTCCTCCAAGTGCTAAACTCTGATCGATTTCGGAGCGTTCAGAACCTTTGGTGTGAACAAGGGCCATGTGAACTCTGCTCAGAGAGCTATAAAATGTGCAGTGCAAGTGAGCGATGGACAAATTGAAATCCAACTCATCATCGTCTCGATTTGTCCATATCCGCTCAGGTATGCTTCTCTTCCACGCTTGGAGCTGTTCTTCCATTGAGAGAACAGTTTTCAGAAGCTCGTCCTCTTTCATGTGATGGGTTTTAGCAGGGTCCAGCCGCTCGTGGATTTGCCTCTGAATGACAGCTAATTCTGCTCTCCATCGGAGAAAAGAAAGAGAGTCGAAATTCCCGGAATCGAAGGAATCCAGAGGCGAGTCGTCATGCTCAAGTGTGACAGCCAGCTCTTCAGCTGCAAGGCTGGGGCTCATGTCATACTTTGCCACCGCGTCAACGTCAAGTATGTAGGCGACCCAGAAGACGCGGCGATACCTCTGAGCAGAGATGGGGTCGAGCGACAGGTAGAACCTCCTGCGATGCAGACCCAGGGTCTGTACTAGACGTGTTGCAGCGGCCGTGATTTGCACGGTCAATTGGGTATCGGCAGTGCATTGTGTGAACATAGCCATAGCCAGTAGGGCTTCGCATGCCAAGACGTCTCTTCCCTGGGCTATGAGCTCTGGGAACATCGAAAATGCATTTTTGAAGTAGTTCCATGCAGTTGGTGTTATCTCTTTCAGAAAGCTGGTGGTGGATCTAGTCAGCATGGCGGTACCGAAGAATGAGTTGACAATTGCCCATCGAGCAGGGTCATCGGCATAGCAGTCGGGGCCTGCTAAGTATTGCTCGTCCATAAGATTTACGAAGAGCTCGACGGTGATCGCGGCACCATGATGCTGGAGGCTTTCGACTATGGGTTCGATGAGGCTCAGCACCTGCTGGTACGTCGGGAGTCGGGCGAAGACTTTGCCATGGTTGTTGTCTCGATTCTCATGGGCACGTATCCACTGGTATCCCATCATAACATCCTGTGTGAACTCAGAATATTTCGAGATGATTTGGGCGGCGGTTGGTATTTCTTGTTGCGCAGACGTCTCGAGTATAGGATTTGGGTCGGCCCCCGTCGGGTCCTCTATTGGTAATTCGCCCTGACTGTGACCGCCTCCTACGAAGACTTCGTGAGAAGGTTCATTCGGAACAGAGTTGTTACTCGGGGAAAAGTCGCCAACAATTTCGTTTTCGGGGCCTTCAAGTGAGGATTGACCAGGCTTCTCGCCTTGGATCATCTCGTTGCTCGACACCGAATCGAGAGCAGGGTCATGTCGCCGCAGAGCAGACTCCAGGCTCATCAACCGCGTCTCAAGATGATCTATGCGATTTTTCCTGCGATCAATTACTTAGATACGATCCGTCCTTCATGGAGTGCTCACTAGGGTTATGCTCACTTCTTTCCAGGGCCTCTGGGTCTGCGTTCGGTGTAGTGGCATGGGGCATTGCCCTTTGCACAATTTCCGCATGTTGGTGTCTCTCCATCGCAGCGTTTCTTGCGTTTCTGACATAAAAGGCAAGCCTAGCGACGGACGTTAGAAGCAGCAATTCCACGCTAGGGCAGTTAGGGCAGTGTAAAAGACCTGTACTGACACTTTTAATTCGTTCCTTAATGGGGTGATCTGCCATGGATAGTCGTCTTTTATTAGAGGTCGTCCCTCATTAGTAGTTAGCATGGTGGTGTAAGGTGAGGTGCACAGTAGACGGCGGAGCGGATACAAATATGACTTTAGCTGGCGTGGCGGAGCGGACTTTCTTTTGCATCCGACATCCGCCAAGATGACAAAGGCCACTTCCGCCATGGCGCGCCAGCGGCAGCTTTTTGTATCCGCATTGTGCTTTTCTGACTGAGCCACACAGCGGACGGACCCCTTCTCAATGCGAGAACGACCGTTGCCGCTGGGGCGATGGACGGATGCACGGTGACCTGTTCTTTGAGTTTCCAATATCCTTGCAGTCGCTAGCTACCCAGCTACTCAATCATACTAGATTTGTCAATGGCTTACTACCCTCGCGGCCAACACAGGTCAGGCTTATAAATGGGGTCAATTGAATGGGGCATCGTCTATGATATATATCTAGCGGCAGTTCAACGTCAGTAAGAGTGATGCTTTCATCCTTCAGCGTTCATCAAACATTTATCATCACTCTACAAGCATGACTTCTTTCAAGAAGATAGCCCTCATCGGCGTAAGACGATCCGTGTTTCGCGGGAGAAGACATCGCTAACAAATCGCAGAAGGGCCTTTTCGGATCTGCTGTCCTTCCTGAGCTAGTGAAGGGAGGATATGAGGTGACACTCCTCAGTCGCTCGGAGAAGCCAAATGAAGACCTCCCGCCCACCGTCCGCCTTGTCACTGTGGACTACAATGACACGGCAAGCCTGACAAACGCGCTGAAGGGGCAGGATGCAGTGGTTTCTACAGTGGGCATTGAGGGCATTCCTGGTCAGAAGTTGATCATCGATGCCGCTATCCAGGCGGGCGTTCAACGTTTCATCCCCTCGGACTTCGGCAGCCTCACGACGAGTCCTGCGGCCAGTCGCCTGCCCCACCACATCAGTATGGTCGAAATCCAGGACTACCTGAAGTCTAAGTCGGACAAGATTGAATACACTATCTTCAGTATCGGCGCTTTCACCGACTTCCTCGTCACCTACGGCTTTGCCTTCGACTGGGAGAATAAGACAGCTCAACTCTGGGGAGACGGGACCAGCCGTATCAGCACCACCAGCCTGAACGGCGCGGCGCGAGCCATCGTCGGCGCCCTCAAGAACCCAGAGCCGACGAAGAACAAGAACGTCTTCGTGCACGAGCTCGTTGTGACACAGTCACAGCTGTTGAGCCTCGCGAAAAAGTACTCCCCACAGGCCGAATGGACCGTTACCAAGATCGATGATCCTGAGGCGGAATTCGATAGGCTGTTAGGCGTTGTCGGGAAACAGCCCGAGATCCAAAACATCATTGCCCTTGTCAAGGCATCCCTCTTGTGTGGCAAATTCCAAGCTTACTATAAGGAAGTGGACAATGACCTTGTCGGCTTGCCACTGCTGAGTGAGAAGGATTTGGAGGCGAGATTTGCGGAGACCTATGGCCACTAAATTAGCTACAGTCTGGATAGGCTGCGCAATGTCTTTCGTATAAACTGCTTTGCCAATCGCTCAAATAGATTATTAAACTCCTTGTGAGCTGTCTGGACCAGGTCTGAGTGCGCGTTGTTCATCCAAAAGCTTAGCATGCCTGAATCCAATTGCTTTCTGAGCTCCCAATGTCCATAATAGCGTATAATGTGCACCTCAACCTAAGTGGCAGAAGCCATTTATGTCATGAATGAACATGCATTGAAAGTAGGTCTGAGAACGATCACATATGGCTCACTGACATTCCATTGGCAGCTGTGCTGTCAAAAGCTTCCTCAGCTTATGGGGGATGAAAATCCGAGCCTTGCATTTATGAGCAATCCTCCACATCATAGAAGCTAGCTCCCGTTCGTGCGACACGTCCCATTATCATCACCGAGTGCTTGATTGAAGTTGATCCGACAGTCCACCGCTCCTCCGTCGGTTTAATGTTGGTGACGAAGAAAAGGACCACACGACCCTGAATACGTTCCTTTCGTAGACGACTCATGAGACCGGAAAGAGCCCAAGGCGGTAGAGTGGAACCAGGGGCTGAGGCGATTTTCTGGAGCCAGTGGAAGCGTTCCGCAACAGCGTCCATGACTTCCTGCTGGAGAGAGCAAAAGAGGAGAACATAGATGATCCACTCAAGTCCAATATTTAGGAGGTCATCTTGTAGAAACAGGTCTGCGTCTAGTTCTGACACGATTTGCAGGATCTGGATGATCCACGGATTTACGCAGGATCCATTTTCCAGGTTTCCTCCTGTGGCAAAATCTAGAGCTTCACGCGAGCAGAGAGCCTGAGCTGTGGCATAGCGAATGTAGTTCGCAGCTGCGTTCTGTGACCGGAAGAACAACGACTCGGCAGGTGGAATGGATAGGCGGCCCCGAAGGACGCTTTGCGGTTGTGTTGTGGCTGAGGGTAATGGAAGATCAAGCACGTCCAGACTGTGATGCCAAGCGTCGAGCTCCTCACGTAAATGGTCGAGAGACATTAGCAGATCTTCTTCTATGCCCAATATAGATATTCCACCTTGATCTATAGGAGTCCCTAGCAATGCCTCGAGCTGCCGAGAGCAAGACCGATGTGATAGCCAAGAAGAACTTGGACCAAATAGACGGATTAGGACGAGTCGGATGTATGTGTTCTTGCTTTCGCAGAGCAGTGAGTGGATTAGGCTGCGACCGTGCCGGCCAGGTTGTAAGTTATTGAAGATTGGGGCGCGAGTGGTCTCAGGGAGGGGCTGACACATAGCCGACCATGGAAGGCACTGAAGTGAGTACCATGACTTGATCGGCACCCAGGTCTCTAAAACCCGTCGAGCTGTTTGCCATGGAGCAAGCTGATTTATGTGCTGTACAATGAGGGAGTCTGCTTGTCTGCAATGCACTAGGCCTCCAGCGAAGGTCCCAACCTTGGCCTCGATATGGAGGAAAATAGTGAGAATCAAAATGTTGACGATAACCTGGGTGATATGTAGAGAGGCAGCAAGCCTTCCGGACATTGCTTGAAGGGCAAGGGTATAGAGCTCAAGACACTGACTCCGGTCATCTTTCGCTGAGCTGTCTCTGATTTTCGTCAAAGAGTCAAATGCGAGCAAGGCACGTTTCAGTGCCAGATTGGCATATCCTACGCCCTCCCAAATATCCTGGTATACGGATGGAAGCTGTGTGGGAAAGTTCTCGCTTAACCGATGGTCGGGTACGTCGTGCTCCTGAGTGTAAAATGTCAGGGGGTCAACTGGCGGTGCAAAATTATTGGAAGTCCTGGATTTTGTTAAAGGTGCAGCGCATGATTGCGAGCGCCCGCTGTGGTTGACTGTGGTTGACGTTGGCAGCGGGAGATCTTCGGCGTGGTTGTCGTCCCAGGATTGGTTTCCTGCGTCATGATCATCGTTTAGTGTTGGGCCCGGCTTTGAATTTCCCAGACGGCTCCCACCGCCGGCCGATGAAATTGACGGCGGGCCAGGTCTTGTTATAGGACCTCGTCCATCAAAACTGCCCGGCTGATTCCCAATCCCGGTGAAATTATTGGCTGCTCCGGTTCTGTTCGACACAGGATCGATGTCGTGTTCTCGCTGAATCCTCGCCTCGCTACTTGTACCATCATTGTGTCCGAATGGGTACTCTATAGCTCCAGGTTGATCAATGAGCTTGGGTGCAGGTAACGTACTAGCGCCAACGGAGATCGGCTCGAGAATAGGTGCATTTGTAGCGAAACTAGCTTGAACGAGGCCAGCACTTTGCCCCATTTGTTCAAGCTGCTGTTCTTGCTGCCTTTTCCCGTCTGGTTCGCCGGTGGCCGACTTCTGGCTCTCAATTACTGCAGAGCGGCGGCTGATGGATTCAGTAGTATCCCGGAAAGCAAACACAGGCTTGTAGCCTGGGCATTGCAAATCGAGCCTAACGCATGTCCGACAATGGGGTCGGGCCTCATCACACTTTTCAGTCTTTCGAGTCAGCGTTTGTCTTCGGCGGTAGGGCAGCCCAGAGCTGGTCGCAACCGACCTTTCTGTGCCGCTGTCGGCACGCAAGACACCCATTCCGCGAACGGGTAATTTTAGCCCTGGGTCTCGGTGCCGGCTCATTCATCCTGGCGACTGGAGTCTAGAGATCTGAGTACATCCGGAATAAATCTGTCCGCCTGTCAATGAGCCCATCTGGGTGTGAAAGAGCGGGTTGGGGAAGGTAGAAGTGACTTACTAGGCCTCTGGCACGTCAGGAGGCTACGCACGTGATGAACGCGGTTATCGTGGAGATCTCCGCCTGTTCGAGACAAAATAACCGCGCCAGATTTTACCAATTTTGGTCAAGCGGCGATCGCCCGTGCACGGGTACCCTTGCCTGCTGATGCATGTTCTTGCGGAGCTCTCAGCAGCGAACGCACCCACCAACTGAATACGCCCTTGGCATTCTCTAAGGCCCTGTGGTATAACGTAGCGTTGTTGGACTCGCCAAGTTTCCGGTGATGTCCGTCTCCACCTATTGATCGTGAATGCAGGCTCGAAGATGAGAGTGACGTTATTATTCTATCGAAGTGGTTGCAAGGGAACACTTCAGTGTTGCAAGCACCGCCACTCTCAATGCCCACCTGAGGAGCCGAGGTGAGATGGAGGGGGGGGGGCGCATGCCAAATGAACTAGATGGTGCAGGCTACCAAATATTCAACTATATAAGCAGTGATGTTCTATGATGATTTGAGGAAATTTAAATACAGTCATCTCTATTCAATGTTCGGCTTGTGCAAATTATTTCAACCCGTCACAATGAGGTTTACTTTGTTTGCATTGCTCAATGCTGGGGCGCTTTGGCTAGACAATGTGTCCGCTGAGGGCCAGCTGCCGACGATTGATCTTGGTTACGAGGTGCACCAAGCATTGAGTTTCAATGTATGTCACAGTCCTGACTAATTGGAATACCTTTACTAAACTAATCTTTGATCACAGGAGTCCTCGGGGCTTTATACTTTCCGCAACATTCGCTATGCTCAGTCACCAGTTGGCGACCTCCGTTGGGCTGTACCCTTGCCGCCCACCGGTCGGGATAACCAGGTACAGTACGGTTCCGCTGGGCGAATTTGCCCTCAGGCGATGCCTAAATGGTTCTCCATTAACAGTGCATTCGCCCAATTCTTCACCAACAACATAGTTGATCAGTTCAACTATTCGGCGGTGGAGGCAGGCATTGATGCCCAGCATCTGAACGGCTCAGGTCAGACTGCAAGCGAGCAACAAGAAATCACTGACGACTGCCTCTTTCTCGACGTCATCGTACCCCAGAGAGTACTCAATAAGGCCAATACGTCGTCTCTGGCACCTGTGATGGTCTGGTACGTTCTCTTCCGAACTGATTCCGCTGAAGAATCTCATTGATCTAACAGTAATCCTCAGGATCCATGGCGGCGCATATGTTACGGGGAACAAAATCGACAGCAGCGCAGGCGATCCAAGTGGCCTCATAAGTGCGAGCCAGAAGAATGGCTTTGATGGTTTCATCTATGTCTCAATGAACTATCGACTGGGAGGCCTTGGCTTCATGTCTGGGGAACTGTTCGAGAGCCAAGGCGGCGTCCCCAATCTTGGACTGCGTGACCAAGCTTTAGCCCTTCAATGGGTACAGGACCACATTCATTTGTTTGGAGGTGACAAAAGCCAAGTCACTGTATCAGGAGGTATGCCGTTTCTGCAATCGTCATTCAGTTGGATCGACATAAGTTTAACTGATTGCTACATCTCAGGGTCTGCGGGTGCTGGAAGTATCGTCAACCACCTCACATCCAACGGAGGGATCGGGGAGCTGCCATTCCAACGTGCTTACATTGAGTCGCCTGGTATCATTCCTGCAACGCCTGAGACGCAGGATGCTGGAGCTGTCGACTTTCTAGCGGCTCTAGGTGTGCACAGTTTGGCAGAGGCTCGCAAGATGGACTCAAAACAGATCATTGAAGCGAATGCCAACGTTATCTACGGTGCCAAGACTTCATCTTTCAAGTACAGCCCACAGGCTGGCGGAGGCTATGTCAACACAACAGCCTTTACCGCTCTGAGAAATGGACTCGTGCACAAAGGCGTCGACCTCCTCGTCTCACACACGGCTAACGAGGGCGTCTTTTTCATGCCAAATAACGCCACGACCGATGCGGCCTTCGCGCAGTATTTGATTGAGACATTCCCGAACGCGATGGAATCTCAGATTCAGCACCTGGTCAGCGACTTATATCCTTTGTCAGCGTACGATGGCCAGTGGTACAAGCGCAACACGGCGTTCGTCGGAGACTATGGACTCAACTGCTACACGAACGCACTTGCACACGTCTATCGGGGACAGATGCACAAGTATGAGTGGGACGTGTTCCCTGCCTTACACGGCAATGACTTCCTGCATGTCTTCTTCAATGGAGACGATCCGACTGGCACGGTGAACGCGACATACGCTGGTATCCTGCAGGACTATGTGAGCAACTTTGTCATGGCCGGTAATCCAAATGGAGATGGCCTGTTGGTTTGGCCAATGGAGGGTGGTAATTTTACGGTCATGGCCATGACCTCCGATGGGCCAAACGCGCAGCGGGACACCACCGAAGGAGAGAAGTGTGCCTGGCTCAGACAGAACGAGCTCTTGTCCTGATATTGATGCATGTATGGCAT
Source organism: Diaporthe citrichinensis (assembly GCA_014872995.1). NCBI lineage: Eukaryota > Fungi > Ascomycota > Sordariomycetes > Diaporthales > Diaporthaceae > Diaporthe > Diaporthe citrichinensis. Next base: position 95,222 of record JADAZR010000076.1, on the reverse strand, counting down.
CCATTGATGATGCGAGTTCCACACTGAAAAGAGGCGGACCAGAAGAAGTCAATTTTGTGAAATTTCCGGGTTTGGAATCCTGCCCGGCGTGCTGTATTCGATGCCGCCAAGCTGCATGTCTTGTGGGTGTTTGTGCCACGTCCGGTGTAAATCATTTTGCCCCCTGGCAACGCTCTTGAAATAAATGCATGACGCCTAACTCATTTTCCTGCTTGAAGATACTTGATTACTCGATCGCGTCCGATATTCGTTTCTGGTGGTCTTGCTGTGGTAAGTAATATGCCGAAGTGGCCAAGGACCCACGTGATGTGAATGCTGAACGTCAGGTGCGTAAGCCCGAAGGACTGCCTCCAATTTTTCAACTTGCCGCTAACAGCTAGACTGTCTTCGCTGGGGCTGAAACTGCTGCATCTGATCCTCCAGCACAACATACTTTTGTACGACTTTGACTACCCACTGACTTTGAATTGCCGCCGTCACCCAATGTGGCTCATTGATGTGGAGACAAGGCGGCTGGCCGAGTTTGTCGGTGTCGCGGTACCGCCTTATGCCATCCTTTCGCACACGTGGGTCAGCGGCCAAGAGGTCACATTCCAAGAGATGAGGTCTCCCGCATGCCCGGACCCCACAGCGCCCTGGAAGAGTAGATGGGAGAAGATCGACAGGACCTGCCGCCAGGCGGCTCGCGACGGCCTGAGATATGCCTGGGTGGACACCTGCTGCATCGACAAGTCGAGCAGCGCCGAGCTCTCAGAGGCCATCAACTCCATGTTCCGCTGGTACAAGCGGGCAACGGTCTGCTACGTCTTCTTATCAGACCTGGCCCACTTCGCCTGGTCTGAAGATGCGGGGGAGCTGCAAGCCAGCATCGAGCATTGTCGGTGGTTCTCGCGCTCGTGGACGCTGCAGGAATTAATTGCACCGCTGCACATCAAATTTTACGACCGGGACTGGGACTTCTGCTTCACCAGAGAAATTGCCTCGGAGGCCCTAGCTCGGATCACCGGCATCAACGTCGACATTCTCAACCATCAGATCGACTTGTCTGCTGTCCCAGTGGCCCAGAAGATGTCGTGGGCTGCAACACGTCAATCGACGCGCGTAGAGGACGTGGCATACTCGCTGGTTGGAATATTTGGCATCCATATGCCTTTGTTGTATGGAGAGGAGGAAAGAGCTTTCCTCAGACTCCAGGCAGAGATCATCAGCTTGTATCCTGACTCCACCATTCTCGCCTGGACGCTCCGGCCGGAAGCTTCTGAGGAGATTCCAGAAGACAGGGAGGATTCGTACAGTGGGGTCATGGCATCGTCCCCGTTGCCCTTCCAGGACTGTGCCGAGGTGAAAAGTCTATCGAACCAGCCGCTCTTTGACTTTTCCATGTCCAATCGCGGTATCCAGCTACGGGCTCAATTCGGGCTGTTGCCTATCAGAGATGGTCGGGGATTCTGTCTTGTCCTCCCAGTCTGCCAGATCCGGGATAAAGTTTTTGGTATCCGATTGAGAAGTCTGGGCAGAGGATCGTTTGCCCGACAGAACGCGTACGAGCTGGTCCACATCGGCCCCCGGGCTGTGGCACACCGGCTTGTGCTTGAGCCGTTCCTTCTAAAACAAATATCTCCTCCGAGTACAACGGCAAAGCAGACGCAGAATATGATCTTGGGGTCTCGACATTGCGCCCTCGAGGTCGTCATGTCTCCAGAAATGGAGGTGTACCGGCGCTGGCCGTGGTCACAGTGGGATGAGCAGGACACGCTCGTTTTTGGACCTCAAAGGCAATCCGACGACATAGGCTGGGCGTCACTGAAGATTTGCGCGCCGCCACCGCACCCGTTCAAGGATCTCTACGCGTTAAATTCCACCGACCTTCTCTTCTATGCCTTTGGCTGGGCCAGCCACCCTGGGTCAGGGCCACCGCCCCGGTGCACAATCCACAGGGTGCGAGGAGGGGTTGATGACCGAGCCCTGGAACAAATGAACCACGAAGCTGTGAGGGATAGTTGGAATGCCTACTGGGTTGCAAACCGCCTTGTGAGTAATGGTATCCCTGAACAACAGTTCTTGGTGGCGGGTACTTCCGGGAAAGACGTTTTGCTCCTAGTATGTGCCTTGCAATCGGTAAATGATGCCGCGATATCTTTGAATCCATTCTGGAGAGCCGAGTTCTCGTGGAAGGTCGTCCCTCAGGATCAAGTTCCGGAGGCGTCAAATCAAGGTTGGAGAAACATCAATTGGGGCTCAATCTGGAAACCTCCATGGGATAAACGGACGAACTGAACAAATAAAAAGTTTACGTTGTGACTGGGCTTTGCTCATTAAGGTTATACATGATATGACCTTTAATGAAAGATTACTTTTACAAGATGTCAAATCAGGTCACCGGATCACGACGGTTGTTTTGACGTCCTCCCAGCTGCGGTTCAGAGGAACCGCATATGGCAAGTCCGCAAACGCGCAGACTCGTTCAAAGATACCGGCTTCCTCGGTCGGGGCGAGGACGAGACCCCAAGTCCTGTACCACTTCTGGAACGCATCCGTTTCTTCTGAATTTGTGCCGGACTGGCCGCTCGTGGACACAGCTTCCGCCGGCGTATTTTCACCAGACCCATCCGGAGTAGTTGCGCGCTTGTCCGCAGCTGGTGACGAGCCAGACACCTCCCCATACTCCAGCTCTTCGTGCTGGAAGTCGAGGCCCATTCTTCTCAGACTCTCGAGGAACTCGTCCGTGTACCCCTGCTTTCCGAGACCGTTTAAAGCGGAGATTACTGCCCCGTCGCGGATTGTTATGACACGCACAGGCCCCTTTTGATCCGGAAAGGCCTTGACCACAGAGGCTGCCATTTCCTCTGGACTTGAACTGTTTTGTCGGTGCTCGGGCTGTGTTGGCTGTAGTTTGGGAGCGTCCACGGTCATGTGTTGTTCCTCTACCGGTTCGGCGAAGAAGAACGCCATGATCGAGTCTTCAGGAAACTCAAATTGTTTGTTGTCGGCCCGCCAAGAGCGCTTCTCTTGTCCTCCCGAGATGATAGAAAGTATATCAGGTCCGGGGGAGTCTGGACCAGACATCAGATAGTTGCGCTTCACCGCCTCAGAACCCCAATCAGTCATCTTGAGCGCTGGGCAGTGGAGCTGCAGCTTTCCCTGCGGCACTAGATCGAACTGTCCCTCTCGAAAGGCTTGAATAGCCCTCTCCTCTACGTCGATGTTGACGATCGGGGACATATCTAGTTGTGGGAGGCGATCGAATCTGATAGCATGGTCAACGGACGCCCACGACCAAGATGGTGCCCTCTGCCTCTCTGGCCTGCATGGGTCTAAATGAGGGTGTGTCGACCATAGAAGGTCGTAGGTGAGTGTGTTTGCCCACAAGCCTGCCAGATAGACGTTCTGACCGACGGCCATGCTCAACTCGGATGCCACGGCTCCTATAGCAAGAAGCTTGTCTCTTGGACGGGTGAGCTTTCGGCTCGAGTACTCCGCCACTATGGCGTGCCAAAGCTTCTGGCATTCCCCACTGCTTATGGACGGCGCGGAAGTATCATCAGCTTCCTGGGCGAGTTGGTCGAGCTTGACGCTAAGACGGTGGATCTCTTGCACATACGGGCTCAAGCTCCAATCCTGGGTCCCGCCGTCGCAGTGCATTGCTGAGCGACACTGCCACAGCACGCGATTACCGTACATGAGATATCGCGGCGACAGAAGTCGTTCTTCAAACGTCCATGCCCTGCCGTTGATGGGCTCCGCAGCCAAATTATGGGGTGTCTCTTGTCTGAATAAGACCATACTGATCCGTTTGTCCGGACACAGCACCAAAGTGCGAAGGAGGTCGCGATGGGCGGGAAAGTCGGGATGCTGGGGACAGCCAATGGTGTCCTCTATGAAACCCTCGGTGGCAGAATGGGTGCTGGCCGTGAGAGTGAGGTACGCATTCCGATAGTACTGGCTCATTTTCTTCAGCTCTCGATCCTTGTCGGCTCTTGAATCTTGGATGATGCAGAGCCTGTCGATCCAGATGTATTCCATGCCCAGGGCTTCGGTTATTGATAAAGCGTCTCTGAGAGCTTTGGGCAAAGACTCTCGGTCAAATCCCTCATTTCTCTCGGTCACATTCGCAACGAGCGTGGCCGAGCTCTTCCATTCATGGATGTCTGGGTCGCCCCAGAGATAACTCAGAGCCAGATATTGACCGACTTCGTTTTCGGCCGGGTGGTACAGCTGAGCTCTCTCATCTCCCAGCAGCCTGACTAGTCTTGTTGGAAGCTTGCAAGGCTTCTCGCTTCGCTGGCCACAATTCGGGTGGTCCTCGCGGCATTCACGAATCCAGCCTTTCACAGTCTCGATGTTTTCATCGCGGCCGGGCTTGGTTTGGATGGGCCGAGAATGGATCCAAGAAGCGGCAGCACTATCTGGCCCTGGCACGTTAGAAGAATTCTGAAACCCATCCACCTATGTGAATATAGAAGGAATCGCCTACCTTTAAGGGCGTACAACTCCAATGTGGTCTCGGGCGGTCCTCCCATTTTCATCAGTATCCGATTCGCATCCTCGCTCACATTCGAAGATCTAACGCACAGCCACAACTTGCTATACGCTGCTGTGACAGGGTCCCGCTCCATCGGTATTCCTACTGTCATGAATTGAGCACCGGGATACTTTTCCAGGAAACCTCGCAGAAACGCCACCGAATCCTTGACGCGCTCCGAGGGCTCCGATAGTGCTGCCTTCGCACAGCATCCCATCAGCCCGGGCCCCTCCTCCGCCAACGCAGCAAACCCCATATAATGACCATGCCTGTTGTCGAAGACGCGCGTTGCGACGAACGCACAAAGATGGCAGCCTTTCTCCGCAGCGTCGACGAGCTGCTCAAGCGAGATATCCCAGGTGATGGCCTCCTCGCAAGGCTCGTCGAGGTCAGCAGGGAGCCCAATGACCTGACCGCCCGGGATCGAGAGCGACAGGAGGTCTTTGCTAAACGTGAAGCAAGAGGGGCAGAAAATGCCCGATTCGCGGAGTCGCTGCTCATGCTCGGGGTCGTCAATGGTGAGTTCACGGCGGATCACGCCGCGGGAGCTCAGAAGCCGCTGGAAGGCGGCTGGGCCTTGGAGGGCTCGGCGCATCTGGCTGGTGGTCTGGGGTCAGGTCGGACAGGTCGGATCTAGACGCAGTGTTGGGAAGGTGGGCAATTGCTTATGAGCTTATCGCTATTCTGAAGCGCATCCGCGGACGAAGACCCTCGTGTATGTACCACGAGTTTTTATCCCTCAGACCATTACAGAGATTCACAATCGTTAAATAGCGCTGTACGCGGCTATGCGGCGTAGTGCGGTCTAAGTGGAGCCCCCTGTACCGTAAGCTGCAGCAAAATATGCATGCCATGTGAGAGAGGTCTGCTCCTTGGCCAGGCGATGACGCCGAATGCCACTATCACAATCTGCCTTGTGATTACACCTTGGCGGGTGCCTCTGTCGGCATGCAGAGATCAGCCTTAACGAATAGCTTATACACAGTTTGAAGCGAAGTCCTATTCTATGTGATGTATCTGAAAAGTTCACTACTTGGGCCACCATCTGTGAGCCCTAGCTACGTGGTTTCCATTCTCCATTACTTGAGGTACTTTACAAGTAGAGCTAGGACGAGATCGAGATGGAACTGGAACTGCTCATCGGTCACATCGTCCTGGAAAGACATCGTGCAGCCAAACCATGCAGAACGAGAAGATATCTTCCACATTGCAAAACAAATGGTAGAAATGGGGTATTATTTTTCATGGATAACAAGAAATGCTTGTCACAGTTGCGTGTAGTTTAGTCTCAAAACTAGAAAGTTTATTTATAATACCTGTGGTTCAGTGCAATCTATCGCCGCCTTACCTGTCCGCTCACCTATTACTGTTTGTCAAACCCATGCTGAGTTGCGCATAATATTGTACTCGCTCCGCTGGGGCCGCAGTGTCACCCTGCCACCCTCGTCTTCAGAGAAGCTCCAAGTCATCCAGACAGAAAACCTCATTTTGGAACTGGATCACAGGATCTCTTTCGGCGACGCCTGTTGGAGGTGGTAGTATGGTCCTGGAACTTGCCCTTCGGTACTTTGGAGGGGCGTCTTCTCCAAACTTCAAATCGATCCCAACCTCCTTCAGAAGGCTCACAACGCCAGTCGTGTTCATGTACTCGGACAGGGTTCCCTCTTCTGAGAGTGGCTGCAGACGGTCATCGACTTTGACGATGGACAGCTTTGGCAGAAACATCGCCTTTGCGTCAGCAAGCTCGTGCAGCTGATGTTCGATTTCAAGCAGTGATAAAGCTTCCCGCGCGAATGCAATGTGAAGAATCCGTAAAGTCTCGGGCAGGACCGAGCTCAAGCTCTCAGCTTTCAGCAACTTGGAGGACAGGAGAATCGACTGTTGGTCGATTTCCAGGATCTCCAGTCGTTTGAAGTCCAGCAAAGGAACAATATAAGCGCCGTCTACATTGGTGTCCTGAAGATTGCTCTCGATTGCGTCTTCGTAAATCCAGGTCACTCGCTTGTAACTCCAGGCCAGTCGCCGTAAGCTGGTTTTGGTATGAGTTGGCCATTCCAGCGAACTAACTGGCTCGGGATACCACAGGCAAGGCTCGACGTGGCACTCCAGGTCTTCCAAGTTGGGGCAGAAACGTAGCAATACCGAAAGAGCTCCCGGAGTACAGGATACAGACAGCTTTCGAATATTACTCGTGGGGATGGGGCCCTGGATTGGTTGCCACTCACTTGCCGAATGTTGACCTGCGCAAAGGCTGAAAACATTTGGAAAGTGAATTTGGGACGCTTCAACCTGCGCTCTTTCGGAGTAGTGGTCGTATGTCAATACACGAAGTTGATTGAAGGTCGGTGCTGGGTTTTGCAAGTCCTCCAACGAGCCCAGTGGCCTTGAGAGTTGTAGGTGGGTGAGTCGAGAGCAAGATTCAGGGTCAGAACATGGAGCCATCTGTACCACGCGAGCGCGGGACAAGAATCTCCTTTACCACAATTCAGCAGCTGCGCATCGGGACCAGGCCCATTGAAAAACAGGATAGATCCCTTGTGGCGCTGCTGAGTCAAAGCCCCAGTTACCTCAGCGGGGACCAGAATGTGATATTTGGCGCTGACATCGGTCCAAGATTGGAGATCCCGTCGGGTGATGCGGTGATACGGCGGTGGGAAAAGCTGGAAGAGCCCCATGATGCGGACTCGCCTGCCCAGGCAAGGTTTCGCGATTAATACTCGTAGGAACGACGGAAGCAAATCCTTGTCGTCGTCCCTCAAGTTTCCACCATTGGGGAAGCTGCAAAAATAATGAAACAGAATATCCCGGCTCATGGCGCGGAATTCGCGAGAAACCAAGCACAAAGATTTCAAGGCTGTTTTCCCTTCCCGAGCGTCAGGGAGTGTATAGTCCGGTATGTTATGTGAATGCTGAGGCATTTGGCAATGGACACATAGATGCTCAAAGATCTGAACCCAGATCTCTGTGGGCAGAGAAGGCGACATGATGGTGCTTCTGTATCTGTCGTGATTGGTGTGCTGGGATTTCGGAGTAGTCAATGCTAAATTAGTACCAGAATTGATGTTGATGGTCTGAATGTGACTGGAATCTGAAGATAGGCACACGGCACTTAAATATTAGGATGCAATTTGATATTACTGGACGTTGTCTTTGGGCAATTCACAGGACTTGAACAGGTCACACAAAGCATTCTAATCCAGACCAAGAAGCGGCATTGAGCTTTGAGGCGCATCTTGTCCTTGGAGGCTCTTACTTTGTCCTTGACGCTGGCAGGAACAAGTGTTTGTTCGGACCAAAGTGTGCTTCAGACTAAACTGCTCTAGTATTCACTGTACCAAGACCACGAAAACAGCGTGCTTGCCTAGGTGTGCTGGGTGATGCCCAGGCTTGATCTAGACAACATTTCACAAGGTAGGCGGTGCCTGCATGTGTCTGAAAGACTCCTTGAGTTACAGTTTTGATTGATATACTGGGTCTCAAGTGAATTTGACTTGCAGTCTTACTCATGCGTTCATTTATTCTCTCCTGGCTGTTGGCTGCTGAGGTGCCATTTCCTGCTAGCTGCTGTTGCCGGGTCCCCTAGTTGCATCCTAAGGTTTGAGTGCTGTGCCACTCTAGAAGCTCCGCAATTGCTCATCAACCAACAACATCAATTGTAGACGGCTGCCTAACCAACATCCACGGTTCAGAAAGTCATCAACATTCTCTTTGGTAGCCTGTCCATATCTGGTCAGTCAGTTCTTCGATTTATTTTCCCACAACAACCACATCACCGACGCAATCGCACACAAACAACAATGGCCATGGACTGGCAGAGCGAGGGCCTAACAACCCAGCCCGCGCCCCTCGAGATCGTCGACCCACAACCGGGCCAACCTCACACACACACCGTCATCTTCCTCCACGGCCGCGGCGACAGGGCCCCAAACTTCGCGCGGAGCATCAGGTACATGACATGGGCCAACTCGAAGCGCCAAACAGCAATGGACGTCCTGCCGACCTTCCGCTGGGTCTTCCCCGACGCCGGCCAGAAGCCGTGCGCCAGGCCTGGGATGCCGCCCAGCATGAGCCAGTGGTTCGACGTCTGGGACCACCTCAAACTCGAGGACCACGAGGAGCTGCAGGCACCAGGGCTGCGGGAGAGCGTCGACCGCATCAGACAGCTGATCGCGGACGAGGCGGCGAGGCTGGGTGGCAGGTACGACAAGATTGTGCTCATGGGTATTAGCCAAGGAGGCGCAACATCCGTTCACACCCTGCTGAACCTGGGGCTGCCGGAGGCCTATTCCGGACCGAAGCGGCTTGGAGCCTTTGTTGGTGTGGCTTGCCGGATGCCGTTCCCGGGCCGCAGTCTCAATGACACGCGGAAGATCCTTGATTTGGAGGGAACGCCCAGTGACAAGCTGCTTTTGAACACGCCTGTTCTCCTGGAGCACTGTGTGGACGATCCTACTGTCATGTTCGCGGGCGGGAAGCAGTTGAGGCAGCAGCTTGAGGGTTATGGAGCATCGGTTTCCTGGAGGGAGTACCCGGAGGGTGGGCACTGGTTCAAGTCCCCAGAGGGATTGGATGATCTCATGGAGTTCTTTTCTAAGGTGCTACCTAGAGATTAGAGGTGCCAATTAGGGTTTATGACAGAACTTGGCACGAATGTTGGGGTCTGCAGCAGGGGCATCGCATCCTCTCTGACCGTGCCGAGGCAGGCGTTCAAGACCGTATTTGGTATTTGGAGGATTAACAAAAAAGTGGCACCCAGGATGAGTACAGTGGGGACTTCAGGATTCAGCCACGCTCAAGGATCGAGGATTGGGACGGCTCATTTTCTTTGTTAATGACAGCCATATAATCTCCTTTTGTGGCCCTCATAATGGAATGTCATGCCCTCCTTGCCCACTAGCGAACTTCCTCAACAATTGTTCAAAGTCCAGGACAAATTCAAAACAGCAGTGGTCCAGCTAATACCATGCGAGAGTCGCCATGCATAGGATAACGAGATTCCTCAAACCCAAAGCAACAAAGCCTTGCGACTGCCACTCGACGTCGTGTCCCAGTGCCCGAGCAAATCCTGGACCGGACGGTTACTGCGTCACGCCGGTTGTCAAGAAGGGCGGCTATTGTATGAGGTGCGCGGAAGCAGAATGCCATCGGTTCTCTTACGATGGAAATGTGTACCAGAATCCTCCGAAGTCGAAATACTGAACAGCGCGATACGCTGAGGGTGACATTATGCAAGCACATTGATGACGGTGGCCCCGGCGCGTCGCTTGCATGGTTAAGTGTCTCCGAGAAACAGAAGGGCAACGATGGTCTTTGCCCATGAGAAAACGGGATGTTTGCTCAAAAGGGACAACACTCGTATCAATATCTATGGAAGCACGTGGGTCAACGCGTCGTTAACACCCGCTTCAACCTGGGAGGGACGTTGGGGTGTGTATACATATGAATTATTTAATTGCCAACGACATATTGGAGGATCCAGGACCACAGAGGTCTACAGTTGAATTCAATACATCAATATGAACAAGTTCACAATCCCCATTAGATATTAGAACGCACCCGGTGTTTCCCTACTCATTTCGGTCTAGTAACTGTCAAACCGACGACGGACTACCATCGAGGGCGCAGTCTCACAAGACAAGCAGCGAGAAAACAGCGTTGCGCCGTGCCAATTCCGACCTGAACGACGATTAAAATGCAACACATACATGCGCATACATGCACATACAGACACCAAGTATTCACGATTAGAATATTATATTGTGAGGCGCATTGCCTGGAGCAGGCTGTTTAACTACTCCCCATATAGATTATACCGGGCCCTGCCAGCTTCCCAAGAGGTCTCTTCCCCCCCCCCCCCTCCCCCGATTACCACCGTAAGAGCTGAGAACCTTTCCAAAATTATAACCCACATGTCCAGCAATGTGTCCCAAATGATGTCCCAAAACTATGTCTCAAAATTGTGTCCCAGAATAATGTTCCAAAAGATGTCCTCGAAACTCCGAAAACGCTTTGTCCGCGAAACAACGCCTCCTCAACAATGCTTTCACAAAATCTCGATATTGCAGTAACTGCTTCATCCACCGAGAACTTCGACGTCCCTGAATCTGGCTCGCATACAACTTCGTAACCTATCTGGGCTCTGCGGTCGGCGCCTCCTTGCGATACAGCAGTACCATCATCGGATCGTAGATGTACGAATTCGTGTCGCGAGGAACACGTGGCGTCATATATTCGTTGGCCTCGTCCGCCGCATTTTCAATGCCATCCTCGTCGCCCACAGACGCATAGTATTCCTCGATATCCCTGGTATGTTCCGTGATTTCACGGTCAAATCGGTCCATCACGGTGTTGTGGCGAACCAACATTCGCTCGTAGCCCTCTAGCGTCTGGAGGGACTCCCGCTCCCTCAGCACCGCCGTCTCCTGGGCCCGCCGCTGGGGGTCCCGGATGGCCTCCACGCGGCGGAACTCATCCCTGGATGCCCCAACAGTCATACCCAGATCCATGATGGGCATCATGTAATACTTGCGAAGAAATGCCCTACAACAGTAAGTTTATGTTCTAAGCCCTGCGAAGTTGAGGTCCTGCAAATGACAAAGGGGTGGTTTGTGTGATATTGGCCGTTAACAGGTGGGAGAGCAGGCAGGAAAAACGTACGGGTTCATTGCCACGGGAAGGTCTCCGGGCCGTGGGGGAGCTCGATTCCTCATCAACGAGGTCAGACATGTGAGGATCGCAGCAGGTGGCACGTGCCTTCCGTGCCAGGAGAAGTCGATGGACCGGGTAATGAAAGGTCTTAGTTTGGTCACATCATAGATGAGACTCCCTTCATCGTGCCATACCCTCTGTCCTTCAGCAGCCGGCTGCAGCACGTCTATGTTCAAGGCCCGGAGACATGCGATGTCATGTTCGGTAAATCCGGGGTCGCAGGCGTAGACTATGGGCTCGAACCGAAAGCGTTCTTGTAGCAGCTCTCTCAACCTCCTTGCGACTCCTATCTGGGTGAAGAATATTTTCTGGCTGTAATCGAGATACTCGTCATTCAGCGTGTCAGTGGCGTTGCGTACTTGATCTTCGAATGATCCGCCGTTGCCCAGACCGTATATGATGATGTTGGTGACTGAGCCTAGGCGCGGCGACTGACAAATGTGCCGAAGTGCTCCATTGTTGGTACCAAATGGCCCGGCCTGTGTGCGTTCCCACTCTCCTGAGTACCTCTCAAGGAGCCCGTTGACAATTTCCCCGACGTTAAATTGCTGAAGGACGATCCGGGGAACGTTTTCAACAGACATCTTCGCCGTATAGAGATGGTTTTGTAAGAGATGGTGGTATTGCTATTCAGAAGACTTTAATCGACGCTTCCGGGAAGTCAGGTGCATATAATTAGTGGAGCTTCTGCTGAGTTTTCGCTGTGTTTGTGGTCTTGATGTGGCAGATTGTGTCTCAAGAAAGTGTCGACTGGAAATTCAGGGACCGTTTAAATACTAGACATGATACTGCTCAAAAGGTAAGAGCTCTAAGTTACTCACGGGTTATATTGACTGGCCTTGACTGAGAATGAAGAACTTGATCGTCACGATGCATTAAAGCACGAAGCCAGTCAGAGAGCTGCTGCGGAAGTCAGAGGACACCGTCTCTATGGAAGTTATAATCCCATCAATAATTTGTAAAGCTGCAATGAGTTAGTCGCACTCTATGGGCCTCAAGTCCATCAGATGACTGTGTGTCTAGCCAGAGAGTGACTTTTGAACACCGAAACTCATGCAGTATGGCTCCAGTGAGTGTCCGCGCTCTTCAGCAATCATCCCATACATAAATTCCGTTGCCTGTCCTCATTGGCGTATGGACGCATCAGACATGAGAATAGCTCAATCACAGTCTTCCCAAGCAGAGATCATTGCGGTTTACAACTTATGACATCGGCGTGCCGTTTGTCAGGACCCTCACATATCTGCAGTCATTGCTTGCACTGAGGCACTGAGGCGGAGGTCATGCTGTCCATTCTAGAATAGGACGAAGTTGGTATACCCACCCATGCTAATCAGAGCGTCCCAGAAATATCGAACTTCAGAATTCTTTCATAATCATAGAGCCGGAACAATCCTGAAGTGAACCTCCTAGAGCCGTGCACATCGTCGAATTTCCGTTGCGAGCTGTCTTACCAAGTGTATTCAAAGACTAAACGGACATCTAATTGCATTGGCGTGAGGATAGCATATTGGTGTTTCTGCCGTAGAATTAGGGGTGGTGCGATGTTTTAATGTGTCCATGCTGCTCAAAATGTTGTTAATGGAGCCTTACCAAACACAGTGGGATTCAAGAAGGGAATGAGTTACGAAAGCAATCGAGATTACTCTTCTACAAAAACAAAATACCATAAATGCCCCTGAAATAAAACTATGTCATTTTGGTCTCAGTGAACACAAGCTTCTTGGTGAACCTAAGGGGACTCCATGAGACTGTGTTGTACTGGCCGAGGACGCGCGAGAGAAGCCGGGGATACGGCGACGCGGAGGCGAACCCCTGTGGATTTCAATCGAACATTACCGTGGACTTCCTGTTGCCGCTCTACATGGCCAGCTGAGATAGACGTTCCCCATGGAGTTCTCTATTCTTCTTATTAGGGTCCCGGGCAACAGCAGCGACATTTGCCCATTTCTGAGCTTACTGGGTCAGGGATCCTTGCTCAGGAAACGGAGTACAATGGCGCCTCAAACTGCTTCAGGCTTTTCAACATATCACAGTGGAGGAGGACCGTCGACGGAAATTTAGTAGTCTCAACTGCTGGAGTGTTTTGGTAGAGACCTAAACTTCGACTCCGCTCAGATTGGGCGTTTTACGATGGACTGAGAATGGTACCTGTAAGGCCACGTATGCAGTTGGGCGAAGGGTTGATATGCTTGCTAGAATGATCTGCTTCTTATTTGAAAACCCCCCAAGTGGTTCTTGGTTCAATTTTTGATTCGTTTCGTTTCTCTCACAAACCCGTTGCTTTCTTCTGTGACCTTGCTGCCGAGGCTCTCTAAGTCTGGCACTGCCTCTGCAGTGAGATGTCTCCCTTTGCTCGAGCTCAATACGATTTAATGTCCTTAACGAACCCCATTGCTCTGGATCACTGCTAACACTATGCAACAGAGCCGTCTGATACCGTCTTCTTTCTCCGTGAGTGACTGCTGGACGGCATGAGTGAGTTGGTCTTCGTACTTGTGACGCTCCGCGGCCGATGGCCAACTGCTCATCACCTGGCTGGTGGGTCCGATGGTGGGTGACAAACGCCAGGTTTGGGATAGCAAGTCCCTAATGACGAGGGACAGCGAGAGAAGTCACCATTTCTCTCTCCTTCAGTGCCAAACGTGAGTGTTTGTTGTGCCACCAAGACGTGAGTGAGGTCAGCCAGCCAGGTACTTAGGTGCATAGACGTTGAGGCTCGGCAGGTCCAATGGCAAGCTCAGCTGTTATCAGGCGGGGGCTGACAGGCTAGACCCCTGGAATCGGAGCTTAATCATGCCGAGGCTCAGGGGTGACGTTCCGCTAGCATTGCATCATCCAGCTCACGCCAAAAGCTCAAGCTTCCAAGAGCAGACGGTGACACGCAACCAGCCTCTCCGTTTCCCTGCCAATTCTCTACGTTGAGCGGATGGTTGTATCTTGTTCTTATTATATTCCAGAACCCAAGCAACACCACAAGCTGTTAACAATGCGCTCTTCACTACCGGCCAAGCTCACCCTCCTGTTGCTGGCCTGCTCCGAGCAGGTCGCCGGCTCTCTTCGCGATGGATCGCAACAAGTCATGATCGCGCCCCCAGAGAACGTCAATGATGCTTCCACTACCTCCTTCGACTTCCATAACGACCATGTTGTCGACGAATCCATCCTCGCGGCCATAGCAGCCTACCCAGACCCCGTCGATGCCATGATCTTCCTCCGGCCCGAGATGGCAGTACAACTCGCCGAATCGAGACTGATCCACGTGTTCGGCGAGGACAAGCCTAGGTGGATGAAGGAAGGCGACAAGCTGCGGCTGCGGCAGAATAGAAAGAAGTTCATGGATATCACAGACCACCAGGAACTATATACTGACGGCGTCACTGCGTGGGACGGGAAAGCCAGTGCGCACAACCCTCGAGACCCCTCGGCGTCGTGACGGTAGACATTCGTTGTGCTGACGTGCTCCTCATCCAGACCTCCCCAAGTTAACCCACCAGAGCCTCATCAAGCCTCTGTTTCCAAGGATCTCGACCTCCCGAATGCGCGATATCCTAAAGCACTTTTCGGGCTACTACAATCGCTGGTTCGGCGGCGAGACCGGCGAGGAGTCCTCCCAGTGGCTGCACGACCACATCGCCGACATCGTCGCCCAATCGCCGTTCCACGCCCACATCAGCCTCGAGTACTTCACGCACCCCTTCCCGCAATCCTCCATCATCGCCCGCTTCGAGCCCAAGGTCCGAGACCACTCCAAGCCCCTGACCATCATCGGCGCGCACCAGGACTCTGCCAATTACCTGTTCCCGCTGCTACAGGCCCCAGGGGCCGACGATGATGGATCGGGCACAGTCAG
This sequence comes from Diaporthe citrichinensis, assembly GCA_014872995.1. Classification (NCBI taxonomy): domain Eukaryota; kingdom Fungi; phylum Ascomycota; class Sordariomycetes; order Diaporthales; family Diaporthaceae; genus Diaporthe; species Diaporthe citrichinensis. The sequence continues at coordinate 80,139 of JADAZR010000076.1, read as the reverse complement.
CATCCTCGAAGCATTCCGAGTGCTGGCCTCGAGTGGATACATACCAAAGGAGGGGCCGGTCGAGTTCCACTGGTACGCCGCCGAGGAGGGAGGGCTGCTAGGTAGCCAGGCCGTCGCGGCGTACAAGAAAAAAGAGGGCGCCAAAATCGGGGCCATGATGGAGTTCGACATGACCGCGTTCATTGCCCGCAATGCAACGGAGAGCATCGGCTTCATCAAGACCGACGCCGATGCCCCCTTGACCAAGTGGGCCGTCGACCTCAGCACCGAGTACATCAAGTCCATCCCCACCAGCGTCTACGAGCTTATGCCCGGGGCTGGCTCCGACTACATGAGCTACACCAAGCTGGGCTTCCCGGCCACGTTCGCCTCCGAGGGCAACCCCGTGGCCGGAGGGTTTCCTGGCGAGTTTGACCCATACGTGCACACAGAGAATGACACGATGTACGTTGATGATGAGACGGGGTATTTCTCCTTCGACCATATGGCGAGGTTCTCCGAGCTGGCTATCGCTTTTGCGGTCGAGCAGGCGGGCTGGGACAATGGCTGGAGGTAACTCTTTACATAACATGAATTGAATACATTCCGGCTGGCTGCCTGCCATCACACAATATCGCGAAACGACACCACTACATCAGTCCAGCTGCCTACCATGGCCCTCTCCACATGAAATGTAATGCTTCCGAATCAAATTATCTTGCTACTTAGCGTAATCGCTTGCATAACCACCATATTCATCGTCTTCAATCTCAACGCGACCTCCACGAGCAGCATGATATTTGTTGAAGTGTCGGAGGAACTCCTCGTTACTTCCAAAGTGAGGCTTAGCTCCATCATTGCAATCTCCCACAACGCATCGGGTGTGGCTGAATCGACGAACATGGCCATGCCAGCTCTCATGACACATGTTGCACTCGCTGCAGTATCTGGGATAAATGGCGTCGTGTTGTTTCAGTCCCAACTCGTTGTTGCACTCGACTCCACAAAGAGAACACTCCGTGCTCATCTTACACTTTCGGCCTGGTTTAACCAGCGGTTAGTCATGCGTGCTCAAGGTTCCAGTCTCTTCATTCTACAATGTCATGTAGAGCGGAGAAAGCAGCCTAGGACCGAACAGGCAAATCATAGCACTCACTAACGATGGGTTCTGATGGTTTAGGTGACCTTTGTTGCCTCCCTAAGCGAGTGGGTAAGCTGTCAGGAATGAATGTAAGTGAGATTTCTCTGGGGTGTTGACATGGCAGGAAAACCAAAACTGAATGGGTAAGAATTCTGAGGAAGGAGAAAGATCGAATCCAGGATCCGTGTTTCAATATGTTTTATATAATTCGCAAGATTACCGGTCTTTTGTTGAGATTCGATGGTAGCGCCTTTTGAAAGCTCAGCTTTTTCTGGATTGTCCTCACCGCCGGATGGCCGCAGCGGGCAAGACTGGGCACTCACAGGACTGAGTGACTTTCTACGTACTGTTTCAGTCATCTGCATATCTGATGAGACTGGCAAGACTTCCTGCGCCCAAGCCTGACCTTCCGCAGACAAAGATACTTCCTGCGGACCAGGGTACTTTTTGCGGGCAGGGATATTTCCTGTACTCTGGTGCGCTTGTACCCTTGCAGTCAAGGTCTTGCAAACCCGATGAATAGTAATCACTGAAGCTGAACATACAGCCGGCCAGAGGACAGACGGAGGAGTTTATGAGGTCAGACAAACCGTTTGGCCAAACCCCCAAACCCAACGCGGACCCTGCCGGACTCCACGGAATTCTCCTACTGCACTACAGCTCCTCTCCTTCCGAAACTACTTGCTATCAGTTGGACTTTGGGTAACAGGTCTGCCCTACCGGTTCACGAACTAAGCCTGACGTGGTATGACGGAAATGCTCCTGTTAGAAGGTCCCGCGCATCAAAGCAGTACAGTCCCGATTGGAATTCCGACTCCCCTCCCAGGAAGTGGCCTTCATGTATTTTCTACAGCATTCAATGGGCATGAAGTCTAGGAATGCAACGCTCTTGGGCCCAGCAGCGATGCTACGACCGGAAGAAGCCTTCAAGAAACCAGGCAGCTCGGAATCGTATCTATCTCCTTTAAACCCCTCACAAAGGGGGATGCCCGTCCCGAAGCGGACTGGTATCTCGCCAAATATACACTCCATCAGCTGTAATGACAGAGGGGCGGACTCTGCAAAGTGTAATGTACACCAGTATGTCATCCAGGAGATCATAATTCCCGTAGATAGTGCACTGCACTCATTGCTACGTACAGTATCTATCACAGACAAATCATAAGCCATCTCCCCAAACGAACATATTCCCATTCCTGTTTCACTCGAAGCTTGAGCTAGCCAGTCAACCTTTGGGCTACTGTAACCCCTTCAAGTGACGCTAAACTGCTTACCGCTTGTTGACGTACTAATTTCGTCCAATGTCACTTCTACTTTCTCAATTTAGCATTGCTTAGTTGCTTGCATATAAGTGGAGTCCTAAGGTTTCCATTCAAGGTGGGTAGCAATGTCGGAATTACTTCAAAGACCACGTGTTGACAACAAATTATAGCAAAAGGATGTACCTGCGAAGGTTTAAGCTTTGGGGTTGAGTCAAGCATAAACCCATCGAAAAGCCCAACAAAGACCTTCATTTACGAAACGGATATGCAGCCAGAGGCTTGCATAGAACCCCACGATCAGCAAGCTTGTGAGTCGGTCAACAGTGGATTCACGAAATACCTGTCTATATGCATAATATTATCATCTGTAATACCGCACGAAAGCGTATCCTTTCAGCAGGGCGTGCCATTGTTACTAGATCAACGATTTCTGCTGGTTTTTAGCGGCCGACTACAGCAGTTGTTGACACAGCATATCAACTCAGCCCCAAGGTTTCCGAAGTCAGAAGCCTCCGGCTTCTTCGGATCCAAAGTGAATCAGGCTATTGAGAGCAATGGAAGGTGGTATTGCCTTGCGCGACGGCTTTGTACAGCCCAATCAAATCTTCAGCAGGATTCAAACAGGGTTTTGTGAAATGCCGGTAATCTTTGAGTAATGCAGTCTCTACTCAATCCTCGATATCATTCGGAAAGTCGGTAAAGATTGTAATAGAGATATCGCCCTGCGACTTTTCCATTTTCTCTGGACGCACATTCAGGTCGCCGCCCATCTGAACGAAGCAGGTCATGAATTCGTCCACTTGATGCCGGACGCAATACTGTCCCGACATGCCAATCTGAAGGATCGGGATGGGCGGCTGTATTGCTCTTGTATTTCCCAGCAGGCACACTATCATATGCTTAAATGGCGCGCAAGTAAACGAGATCCGTACAACATGCGCCCGTCCTTGGCGATCGATCTGCAGGAACAGCTGGCAAAGCATCGGGAGGACGAGAATGAGGCTCATCACCACACTGTTGTGGGAACGCTCCACAGCATGGAGATTTGGTACTTGGAGCTTGGGGATACACTGCAGGCTACTAGCATGAGCGATACGTACCTTGCAGCCTTAGGAAGAAATTGTGTAGAATATGCACAGGATTTGTCTGGCGATAGAGATCAGCGTCGCCACCACCAGCATCTGCATCTGACTTGGAAAATGAACCATACACATCCAGGTAGGCCCATGAACGCCGTTGGTGCAACTGTTTCCCAGTAGATTAGCTTCAGGCCCCACAGTGGACAAGACAGCATGCCCTGCCCTGATGGTGCCAGTTACGCTCGACTGAGTCTCGGGGTTATATTTGTCCACGGTCGCTATGAAAATATTGGCCCAATTGAGTCTTCCATCTCTTTGCCCTTTTGGGGTTATGTGTAGTGACATTCATTCTCTTGTTGTTTCAAAGCACGTACCTAGGTATGGTAACGCGTGTGAGAGCCCAGGGACCAGGATGTACTGCCACAGCTTCCTCGCATCCGTCTTGGGCTTTTCAACCTGAGCACTTGAGTAACATCCGTCAGCGCTAGCTTGTGGGGACTGGCCAACACCTGCATTGTGATGTGACCATTGAATCCTGCTGGATTGGACGACCCCAAGATGCTTACTATTCCAGACTCGGATGGTCCCAACGGGATGACTACTGATAGGCTCCTCGGCTCGCTGCAGCTGGGGGGCAAGGGCTCAACCAACACAGCATAAGTGCTTATAAATATCGTAGAGACAGCACTCTGTTTCTCTCTTAATCCTACAGGTAACCAATGATCGTGAACATGGCCTACCGCGAAGGCATCACTGCGTCCACCGTGGCACTAGGCGCCGCCGCCGCCGCCGCCATCTACCTCATCGCCAAGGTGATCTACCGCCTGTACCTGCACCCGCTATCTCGTTTCCCAGGCCCTAGACTCGCAGCCGCGACTTACCTGTACGGTGCATATTACGACGTGGTGCAGGAGGCGCAGTTCGTGTTCAAGCTGGACGCCCTGCACGACACCTACGGCCCCGTGGTGCGCATCAGCCCCGGCGAGGTCCACGTGCGCGACTCGGGCTTCTTCGACACCCTGCACCCGGGCCCCGGCGGCAGGAAGACGCACCGCGACAAGTGGCACCGGGCAAACCGCGCCAATGGTGCGCCGGGCTCGCTCGCCTCCGCGGGGCCCCATGCCCTCCACCGCGCCCGCAGGGCCGCCATCAACCCGTACTTCTCGCGGGCGGCGATCGCGCAGCTCGAGGCCGAGTCCATCCGCGCCAAGGTGGAGATGCTTTGTGAGCGGCTGCGCGAGCACGCATCCTCGCCATCTGCTGCGGCAGGGGGAGGGGAGGAGGTCGTGGACGTGGGTGCGGCCATGACGGCGCTGACGCTGGACGTCATTTCCGAGTACTGCTACGGCGACTGCTACGACTGCCTGCAAGACCCAGCCTTCGCGCCGCAGTGGAAGCGGGCAATGCAGGGCGGGTTCGAGTCCACCAACGTCACCAAGCACTTCATCTGGTTACTGCGGCTAGTCAATAGCCTCCCCGCCTGGCTGGCCGTCAAAATGAACCCGGACATCGCCGTCTTTGTTGAGTGGAAGGAGCGCCTGAGCGCCCAAGCCAAGGCCATCTACGCCGAGCAACAGCAACAGCAGCTGGCCGGTCTGGACAGGGACAGGAAGGAGGAGGGGGAGAAGGACAATCAGCCCCGGCCCAAGACCATCTTCCATGGCATCATGCAGGCCGACCTGCCGCCAGTGGAGAAAACGGCCGACCGCCTAGCAGACGAGGCATTCGTGCTGCTCGTCGCCGGCGCCGAGACCACCGCGCGCACACTGTGTGTCATCCTCTGCCACCTGCTGTCAAGCCCCCCGGTGCTCGCCAGGCTGAGGGCGGAGCTGGACCCCGTCATGCAGGAGCACCAGCCCCAGCTCCCGCCGAGCCGTGTCCTGGAGGAGCTCCCGCTGCTGAGGGCGGTGGTACAGGAGGGCACTCGGCTCGCGGAGCCGGTGACCAACAGGCAGATCCTAGTGGCGCCGGAGGAGGACCTCGTCGTCAGCGGCAGCGGCGACAGCGGGGCTGCAATCGTTATCCCGCGCGGCACCCCCGTTTCGCAGACTTTCCGCGACGTCCTGCTGGACCCGGAGATTTTCCCGGAGCCGCGGACGTTCGACCCTGACCGGTTCGCGAGGGCGGCGGCCGAGGGGAGTAGGCTCGACAGGTACCTGGTGAGCTTCTCGCGGGGCGGCCGCTCGTGCGCGGGCCTCAATCTGGCCTACGCGGAGCTGTACCTCACGGTGGCGGCGTTGGTGAGTAGGTTCGACATGGAACTGTTTGATTTTGACCGCGCGAGGGACCTGGACGTGGTGAGGGATAAGTTCATCGGCATGCCTTCCAAGGAAGCGAGGTCTATCCGGTTTAGGTTCCGGCCGAGGGGGTCTTAGCCAGGTGTGTGTGTGTGTGTGCCTTAGCGAATGGGAACTGTACGTTGTGCTCTGTCATCGCGTCTGCTTGCTCCGGTGCGGGGCGGAAGACCGTGGAAATTTTGAGCATCGCTTTCTCGAATGTTGATGCATTGGCATATTTATCTTTCCCAGCTGTGAATGACTGAATATTTTGTCTCGGTCGTGTGCGCACCGAGGTAAAAGTCTTTTGATCAGGCGCCTCTCACGAACCTCGCTGCCAGGGACTTGCTGCAGAATAAGGCGCGCAAGTCTCTCACTCTGGACCTTAAAAACAAAATATCTAGGCTTGCTGGCTCCTGGCTGTGTGGACTGACCGTTGGCATGGTGCATGAGCTTTGAGGCCGGATGCTACACGACCGTCAAGGGGAACCCATCCCCAGACATATCGCTGCGGGCTGTATCCGAGTTGTTTTAGCGCTGTTCGGCGCAGATGAGGCCTGTGCTGACTGGCGCTGGGGCACCGGAGTAGGGCCCAAACAGCTGGCTCTCCTGAACTGTCACGGGACGGCCACAGGAGAGTTGAAGCTCCCAAATCTTGCTCAACTTTGTAGAATTCAGAATAAAAGCTCTTCTCGCTAATTCTTGAGAGAGATAGAGAAGGATCCCTGTGATGGCTGCTAATATTTAGACGCTGAGGACCTCCTTGCCGCGTCCGGCCACGCTTATGCTGTGCCACAATCCTACAGCGCTGATAGCGTGTGCCTACGTGAAAGCTGGGCCAATGAGTCTAGAGCCTCGTCAGAAACAGACAAAAGCCTGGCTTCGTATTAAAGAGGCGTAGCGCCTGACCATGTCCTCGTAAGACCGGTGCTTTCAGACTGCCTCAAGTTCCTATCGTGGTAAACCGCCGCAGGGAGAATGTCCGCCACAATGAGTGAAACCAGGGTCGTGAAGACCCTCGCCATGGGCAAGGTAAGTCTCACTGACGCCCAAGGCCCCAACAAAGCAGAAACGCCCAGCACTAACCACGATTGCCCCTTGCCACCCAGGGCGTAACACTCAGGCTCATCCTCGACCCTACCCAGCCGGAGGACTCCATCTCGCGGTGGATAAGCGAGGGCACCGCTGAGGGCCGCCCGGGCGACGACGTGTTCGAGGCTCCCCTGCACTGGCATAGGTATCACTCCGAGTTCATGGACGTGCGCGAGGGCCGTGTCCAGATCACCATCAACGGCGTCGTCTCTGTTGCCAAGGCCGGCGACAAGCCGGTCCACATCCCCGCGGGCGCCGTGCACGCGCTCAAGAGCTTTCCCGGGGAGAGGGTTGTCGTGCGGGAGAGCGCTGACCCGCCGGGGGAGTACAAGCATCTGTGAGCTTTTGATCACCCTCCATCTCTTGCTCCTTTTTCATTTCTCCTCTCCGCTTTGTATTCTTTGGCGCATTTTCCACGTGGTGAACGTCGTCTGTTTTCAGCTGGACTCATGCATTGTGCTGACTCTGCTGTGTCCTAGGTTCTTTGCCGACTTCCTCGCTGGAGGCTGGCCGCCTGGGTTTTGGTACACGATGCGGACGTTTTATGACGGGGACGGGTATCCGTCGTTGGGACTTTACTTCAAGTTCTTCGACGTCGCGGTGAGTTGTTCCCTTTTTGTACGTGTTATTGTAATTATCTGACATCGTGCCCAGTTTGTCACTGTGTTCGGAGGCATCGCGAAGCTGTTCCTGGAGAAGAGACAGGAGAAGCTGGAGTAGAGCTGGGCAGATAAATATCGACTCTATTCCGGATATTATGAACCTTTCAAGGTGGGGGGGGGGAGCCTTCTTTAATCTTCAAAGTCAGTGTCAATAGCGCAGTCGATTACAACTAATTCTCCTCCGCTTCGAGTTCCTCCTGGTTCCTTTTGTACTGGCGATGCTCAATCTCTGACTGCACCAAAATATCTCTTCTCTCCTCCTTGGTCAGATTTGCGATGCTGTCATCGTCACTGTCGCCATCCAATTCATCCGTAACTTCCAGCAGGCTGCGCTCATCCCCTTCCCCGGGGAACATGCGCGTCCAGTACTTCTTGAGATAAGGCCGCGGGCGCTGCAGCTCCTCCAACGGGCCAGTTTGCCCGGTCCGCACGCATCTTTCCCACATGACTAGGGACCGTGTGTACTCCCTGGGGTCCTTGTTATACTGCCGCATCATGGCGGCGGCGTCTTTCGTGTCCTGGCCCTTCAGGCCGAATATTTCTGGTTGCTGCAGCGCGAGAAAGTCTTCGTCTTTAGCGCACTTTTTACGCTGATTCTCGAACCACGCCTTGACCTGCTTGACCTGCAGGCCCGTCAAAAAGGCCATAGGGACCACTTCACCGGTGTACGGGTAGCCGAAAGTCGTGGCGAAGACGTACTCCAGCAGGGCGACCTGCTCTTTGGTCTTGGTCTGCGCTCGGGGCCTCCCGGCTTCGGCGGCCTCGCGGTTGGCGTAGTACCTGCGATTCGAGGATCGAGCTGATGAGCCATCACGCGAGAGTGTGGAGTGGAAATTGGAGTCTGTGGGAGCTTCGACTTGCATACCTGCCGATTTGTTGAGCCCATTGGTGCGCGAACCAGGTTTCCGGGTCACCAGTCATGTCGCCGCATCTCATCGAGACCGAAGTGACCACGCCTCGGCGCGAGAAGGGCTTTTCCGTCATCTTCCATATCCTATATCGTGACTCGATGATATCTCTGTCCCTTGCGGTCCAATTTGAGGGTGACATTGTAAAGACTTCCCCGCAAGACACCGTGCCTTGATGCGGTTTGTATATCAATCAGCCAAAAGGGTCTGGATGGGATCGGCGACTGTGGTTCCGGATGCGATGCTTCTGAGGATTTTGAATAAAAGAGGGGTAAGTTCGTGAAATTAAATTGCGGTCTGGTTGTGCCGGACATCAATCAGGAGGTGAGGGAGGCCCACTAACAAAAGTCAACCCCGGGCCCCGGCAAAGCTGTTAGGCTTCACAGATTGCTGGCTACGGAGGACAATAGAGGCAACTGTCCAAAAACCCCTGGTGATACATCTATCATGTACCTTTCCATCATCACGATTGGGCCAATGCATGTTCTCCAACCGTTGCTTTTCTCCCCTGGCAAGCTCCAACGTTTGATCTGAAACTTATTCATTTTCCCCTGTTCCAAAGACCACATTCAGCGTTTTCTCTCCTTATCCCATCTCGTATTGGGGCTAGACAGCTTGCAATTGCACATTTCGATCCAAAGGAGAATTGAATTTGAGGCCTGAACTCGAATCCTCTCTTTGGTAGAGTAATGTTGGTAACCATTGCGAACGCAGAAGTTGGGAGGCAATTGCGAGATGGTGAGATAGATCGCTCAGGTACTGAAACACACGCCGGAATCTGTATTATTTTCATCCCTGACCATCTGATGGCCCAGGTTCGGATAGATCCGGTCATCAGCCGTGATGTACTTGTTGGTGTTGAAGCGTTCATGCGGAATGGCGCTTACGTAAGATGTGATTTGGCCCCCTCGTCGTTTCTAAATCTGGAGCAGGCCTCAGACCTGCTGCGACTCGGCTCCACTTCGTCCTCCACCTCGACTCATCCATCTGAATCCTGGACTGCAGCTCAACTCATTCGCCTCGCCTCGCCTCACATGGCCTTACCGGCCCTCTGACCCGTGGGCCACTTCTCCTCCCCGTGGACTCGTCATGGCGGTCATGTCTGCCGACTCACCACTGCACAAGCTCACATGGAGTCCAAGCCCTTCAACGACAGGCTCTGGATCAGACTCCTCGTCCTTCTCGCCTACAAGACCGCAACTCAGAAGCACGCCCACCGGCTGACATTCACCAGCCACCCAGGCCGCGTCGTCTTCATCTCGCCAAAATGCTGCATCAAGTCCACTCCCTTCACCAGGCTCGCCGAGGCCAGCGCCATGCAGTTCGTCGCCCAACACACCTCGGTGCCCGTACCCAAGGTCTACTCGGCGTTTGAGCGCGACGGCCGGGCGTACATCATCATGGAGAGGATAGACGGGGAGAACCTCGCTGGAGGATGGAGCCGCCGGTCGGACGAGTCCAAGGCCAGGATACTGGAGCAGCTCAAGGCTATCGTCAAGGAGCTTCGGGGCATTCAGCCGCCGTCCGGCGTTAGCGTCGCGAACGTGGACGGAGGCCCCATATTTGATCACCGTCTGCCCTGTAAGTCGCTGTGGGGTCCGTTCCCCACCATCCGGGATTTTCACAAGGAGCTTCGGGGAGGCATCGCCGCGGAGGACATCCAGGACGACGCATCGTCGCCGGGGGTCAAGCACATGGCTTCTTTCCACGAGCAGGCCTGGCAGGGCCCGGTCTTTACACACGGCGATCTGAGCAGCTCAAACATCCTCGTCAAGGACGACAAAGTGGTTGGCATTGTGGACTGGGAGACGGCAGGGTGGTACCCTCCTTATTGGGAGTACACGTCCGCGAAGCACCCCAACCCGCAGAACCGATGGTGGCAGGATGAGGTGGACAGGTTTATCACTCCTGCACCGGAGGCATTAGAGGCCGAAGCCATCAGGCGCAGGTTCTTTGGGGACTTTTAAAGAAATCAAATACACTGTAATACATATTTCCCCCATGAACGCCCCCGGTGGATATCCGACCCGTGTTTTATCTATCCTACACTGCAGCCACTGCCGAAGACCCGCTCCCAGGCTACTCCGTCCCACGTCAAAGTCACCATCACCATCAAGCAACGACCTCCTCCCCGCGCAGCAAGTCATAAGTCGCCACGCGGTTCATATCAAACCACCCCGGCGCCGCCCTCCCATCAAAGCGGTGCTCGCGCTCCTTCCTCCTGACGAACCCCATCGTCGCCTCGCCGGCCTCCTCCCACGCGACAGAGGCCGAGCGGCCCAGCGCCTTGCCATCTGCGCGCAGCATCTCCAGCGCCTCGCGCAGCCACCACACACAGTTCCACCCGGACTGGTTGTCCCGCACGGGTACCTCGCGCAGCACGGCTGCCACCCTCTCCAGGTTGGCCACCTTGCCGATGATGACCCGCACCAGGATCATGGCGGTCGGGTTCATTCCGATGTCGCGCTCCTCGAACACCCACCGGCTTTGCGTGCGGCCGTCAACGGTGGTCATGGTCTCCTTGACGTGGAAGCGCTTGCCCTTTGAGTTGCTGTCTTCGTGCTTTGGGCCGACGAGGAGGGCCCAGTGGTATCTTTGGCGCGAGTCTTGTCAGTGATGTGTGGGTTGAAGTGTGGTGATGTGCCAACTTACTTGTCCTCGCCACCGGACATGATGCTGTCCCCACCCCTGGCATATAATGCGATGTACAGCCTGTCCTTGTTGGACGGCCTCATATAAACTGGGACGGCGTGTGGCATCTTCTCGGATAACCAGCCGAAAAGTAACAGGAAATCATGGATATGGAAAAAAGACAAAATCTGCTGTGCAACAGTCGAGACGGCCAGCGGCTGCTGTTGTGGACAGAAAGGGAGTACTATGTGTACAAAAAGAAGCGGAAATAATCACTGACAAAAAGGCCGCGGACACATCGGACCAGTGTCTGTCTGGTGGCCTTGCTACTGTCCTGTTTGGTGAGGCCACAATCCTCCTCACGCGGTCACAACCGATAGCATACAAATGTCCGAACAGGCCATCACGCAAGTCGGGGTGGTCAGCTCAGGACGATATAAGGAGTCTTTTCTCAATGTGCTGGACATCCTTAGCAGCGGCATAAGGCTTCAGGGTATTTGATCCTGGATATATCGGGATATAAAGTGCTGTGTTGGTGTTCCTAAGCCAAGGGGGGATTGTGACGTGGCGCTGCTATTCTTGAGAGTGATTCCGGGCCTGGGCGGTCGGAGTGAAAGAGAAGTTACACAGTCCGAGCATCGAGATGGGCAGGCAGGCAGGCCGTCGGGCAGTTGGCCCGAAACAATGTTTCAAGTGTCGGGGAGTTTGGCTACTGTGATTCGTTCCAAGGTTTTTCGGGAAGACTGCCCTGCTCGCCCACGGGTGCGGCCTCAAAGCTTAAATCCTAAAATAAAAAAACAAACATGTGCAAGGCCCTGAGGAATGACCTCAGTGGTTCCATTTTGGCTCCTGTTGCGGTTCCCTCATGGTGTAAAAATGGGCTGCTGTGCCGCTTTCTCGCTCCAGGCTGTTGCTTATGGGAGGGTTTTTGTGTTGCCGTCTCATGGCCGCGGCACTCGAGGCCTGTTTCCGAATCCTTCGAATCCTCGGCGACGCAGGGATATCAGAACGTGGCAAGGTAAGCCACGCAGAGAGAACGCATATAGAAACAAACAAATAAACAGCAGACATGTCGAAAAAGAAAAAAGGCAGTTGTCCCCGGATGGGATGACAATCTATATCACACAACCGCCATCTGCGAGGGACTGCACCGTCTGATGTATTCGGGTTATCACCATGGGGTCGTAGTTCCTGAAACACCCGGGTATGAGTTGGGATGGATGTCACATTACACCAATATATCATGGTTGTCCGAGGTGTCATTCCGAGCCCGCGATTGCATTAGAGCAGTGTATGTGGAACAGACCGGTTCAATCAATCTGCGGCGAACAGGATCACGAAAGTCAACATCCCACTCCGCGTGCACTCACAACCCGATCGAGACATTGTAAGCAGTGTCTCCCTGCAACATGATGGACCGTCCCATGTACACAAAGGACCCGACCGTCCCAGCCGGCGCCGTCACAAGACACTGCAGCACATCGCCCTCCTGAACCACCCAGCTCGCCTCGAGCTCCCCAAACGCACTCACGACCCGGCCACTCGCCCGCGTCAGCCCAAGCGAGACGCCAGCAGACACATCAACAACCCAGTTCCCGTACCCGAACCCCTCGATCCCGTCCGCAGGCCGCAACCCCAGCACCCGCTCCGTAAGCACGTACGTCGCCGCGCCGCCCCACGGGTGCGCAAGGCTCGTGAAGAGCCCCAGCCCAGGGTCCCCAGTTTGTGATACGTACTCCCAGCTCGCGCCGGTGGCCGTGGTGTCATTGCCCAGCATCGCGCCCCACAGCGAGCGGACCAGCGCGCCGGCGGTATCGACCAAGCCGCCGGCCTTGGCGGAGTCGTTCGCCGAGAACGCGGCGCCTGCGGCTGTCATCATCGCGTCGAGGAGGAACCCGTTCGTGTTGGGGGATATCTGCGCCGAGGTTGCGTTCGCGGCCGTCGAGTCGCGGTACCCCGGGTGCAGCTTGAGTTGGGACTCTGCGGCGGCGAGGGAGCGCGCGGACCGGGTGGCGTCTGCTACGCCGGAGGTTATGCAGAACGCTGTGGAGGCGACGGAGAAGTTGGACATGTCGGCGGGTGAGAGGACGTAGACGCCCTGTGTGTCGTCCCAGAGCTGCGCGTTGATAGCGTCCGCGAGAGAGTCGGCTGCAGTGGTCCAGGTCTGCTGCGATGTCGTGTCGTTGAGGGCGTCCGCGATCTGCGCAAGCCCCCGGAGAGCCTGGACCGCGAGGCACGAGATGGCCGATCCGCCGTTTGTGGGGCCAAGGAATGCGACAGGGACATGGACGAGCCCATCTGCCGCGCTGATGGTGCTGAGCAGGAACGAAACGGCCTTTTGCCAGCGGGGCCATGTGTCCGCCACAAAGGCCAGGTCGTTGGAGTGCTGCACGTAGCTGTGGAGGCTCGCGAGCCCGAGGAACTGGTAGTCCACCAGGTCGCCGGGGGTGCTGAACGTCTTGGCTGGGTTGTAGCCCAACGGTGGGTTGATGCTGAGTTCCCCATCATCAGACTGGGTATCTACCAGGAACTGCAGCGTGCCTCTTGATAGGTCGTTGCGGGATGTGCTCGTGGCGATTATGCGGGCCGTGTGGTAGAAGTCGCCCAGCCAGACCATCCTGTCCCGCTTCGGTCCGTCTACGCATACTGAGCCCACGTTGGCTTGGGTCCCGTACTCGGCCAGCACGTCTGGTGAGGTCATGCTGTTGGAGTACAGCGCTGCGCCGGTGGCTGTGTCGATGACGGCCACATTGCGGACGTAGGCTTCTTGGCCTTGCCATCCGCCGAAGCCGAAGGTGCCGTTGGTGCTGATGGTCCCGCCGACGTAATAGCTCGGTAAGGATACGTTGAATATTTCCTGCTGGCTGACCGAGACTGACAGGTGGCCGCTCTGTGAGAGGGAGGTGGACAGGTTGTACCATGTTCCCTCGTTCACAGTTAATGGAACATGGAAATAGTCAAGAAGGTAAGATCTCACAAGAGACTGGTTGAGAAAGTCGAATCCGTAGCCTAGGAGGATAGTGTTCGGCTGAAGGAAGGTCCTGTTCGTGTTGACAAATGTGGTCTCCTCGGGCAAGTCGCTGACAAGCATTAACTGGATTGCTTGAGTTCTCTCTGTGCTGGCAACGCTCCACCAGACACCTGCCCTGGCAATGTTGGCCTCGAACCCCAATGTGTAGTCGGCAAAGTTGATGGCTTCAAGCGTGATAGCAGGCTTCGTCGATCGGACCAATACCCCTTTGTCCGGATCCACCTCCCACACCGCGCCCTGCGATCCCTTTTCCACACACGCAGTAGATGCCGCCAGCCCACCCAGCTTCCACACCTCGTTGAATGTGTCATCACTACAATCAAAAGCCCCAGGAAAATCAGACACCGCGGTAGGGTCAACGGTGGCTTCAAATCCCACGCTTTCAAAGGATATGCTTCCGCCCGTGAGCAGGGCGATAGACTGCCACCGCTGCCCGCCCTGGATGAGCGGCGCGACGAGGCGGCCCGGCTCGGTGACGTTGAACGTCTCGGCGCGGAAATGGTTAGCCAGCATCGGCGAGAAGAGAAACGGTCCATCAGACCAGGGGTCGCTTAGGCCCGCGAACGGCTCGCTGTACCTGACCTCGATCTGGACTGGCTGGCTGAGGTTGGAGACCACGAAAAACGCGTATCCGGCCCGCTCGATGCCATAGTCCAGGGTGGCAAGTGGAATCTCTTGGTTCAACGTGAAAGGCACGAAGCTGTTGCTTTCGACAGAAGGAGCTTGGCCTAGGGCAAGGCCGACTGGGATGAAATCTGTTGACCTGTTGTTGGTTCAAGACGATCAGCAAAGCTCAGCGCATATGGATCTCTTCCTCCCGGGCCGACAATATCTCGTGTAAACATACCGACGCGTCAGCGCGGTAACCAACCCGACCACCGCCGCCACGGAGGCTAAAAGCTGGATTCCAGCTGAGTATCTCATCATCAAAGTAAGTGCTTGTCCCTCTCAAGTCGTCTCGGCGGGACAAGAGGAGACAAATGCACCTGGGCAGCCATCGTGACCTCTCATGCACGATAACTGTCGTGCATTTCAATGTAGCATTGGCAAAGACAAGCGTGCGGGATACTGGCCATTTGGGGACTGGGGAAAAGCGTATGCTTTCGCGTGTGTGCGACATCACATCGATTACGAGAGCTCCCCAGTATGGCCGCACACCGCCTGCAACTCACTCACTGAGACAACAGGCCGTGCTCAACGCGGACGACGCGTGGGTGATGGACATCAGTCGATACATGGTTAGCGAGCAAGTCTTCGCTCGAGACTAATGCTCTCCTCTTGACGGGTCTCAGCTTCGTCGTCCTGCGCTTTCTACTGCCGCGTCCGCACTTGCTGCTGTCAAATCTCCGACGAGGCTTGTGGTACATAATCCAATATCCCGTGTTACGCCCACATGCCGAATTTGCTACCCCAAATTCTGCAGTGTATGCAGGGATATGCATCACGGAACTCTACATAGATAGATGTAACCCTGAATATGCGGAGTAGATTGCGGACCGCCTTGTCTCCCGAACGCAGTACAACCCATATGTTGATTCAGAGCCTTCTTAAGGCATATCAGTCTTCCGGCGCCATTATCGTGGGGTGCTGTCATTTTCGTCCCGAGACCACCATTTCAAAGGCCACTTCATCGAATACAAGCCTCTTACTGGACGAGTGAGCTATCCGGTGATGATGGTGGACACCTGTAGACCCGAAGGGATCCGAATCGAGATTCCTCACTGATGATAAGCGAGCATGCCAGAAGGACTCAAGCAGCATAAACTCATATAGCATGGCTCGGATTGTAATCATTGAATTCAAGGCTCGATGTCTATACAACATAAGGACGCACCTAGTTTTACAACTTTACTGACATGCTCAGTCTAGGCGTGAGACGACCTAGAATAGGAACTTTCCCATTCATGAAAACCGTGTTCTCCTGGTCGTATTGGCAAGTTCATCCCATGTGCTGTGGATATGCTTTCAGCAGCAGCAAAGCCACAGTCTTGGCAGACGAAGGTTCGCACTCAATAGCGTTGGCTTTCTTGGCAAGATTTACATTACAGTCATCTCAAAGCTCCCTAATGATTCAGCAAATTCACCTTCTGTTAGGGGGTAATAGAGTTTATAAAAGCCCCGCCGGCTGTGAGTGTAAACAGGTTGACCGTCAAGATAAAAGAAATCGGCTTCTTGATTTGACACTATGCTTGCTCATTCGCGAGCCGCTTTTCATCGCATAATGAATTCATCCTCTTTCTCTGGAGTACGAGCTCTTGACTGTGGCAAATATGTTCATGGGATTCTTCGGCATGTCTCTGCATGCTTCAGTCAAGGCGATGCATGCATGAACCAAGAGGAGTTCAACTCAACGCTAAAGTCTCCTGCTCATCGCTGAGCTTGTTAAACTGCCCTTCTGCGGAACAATCGGGTCAGCGGTGTCGCACAATAGCCAATGAAGCAAAGTTACACAACGATTATAGTGAGACATTTGTCCTCCAGCTGAAAATCTTTCCCAGCTGTCCCTCTGTTGCCTGAATTCCTTCTTCTTCCGTTCTCAACAGACATGGTGTGCATGCAGTCAAGACGCCATGAAGATCTTAAGCACAGTCGTGGCTATTGGCCTGTTCGTAGAAGGTGGCATGGCCGGCTTCATTCCTCCCCAAGATGTACTGAGCACCCGGCAGACGGGCCTGCTCGACTGCCTAGCCAACAAATCCGTACCACTGACCGTCTCCACGAGCAGTAACTGGACTGACTTCGTCACGAGCTACAACATCCGGCTCCAGTATGACCCGGTGGTCATCATCATCCCAGAAACGACTCAGCAGGTCTCCGACTCGGTCGTCTGCGCTGCTCTGAATGGCATCAAGGTCCAGGCAAAGTCAGGCGGCCACTCGTACGCCTCTACAAGCTCCGGTGGGCGAGACGGGTCCATGGTTGTTGACCTCCGGCGCTTCCAGGACGTCACCGTCGACGAGGGCACCGGCGTCGCGTCTGTGGGCGGAGGCTTGAGGCTGGGGAACATGGCCCTCGCGTTGATAGAAAAGGGGCGCGCTCTCGCACATGGCACTTGTGCAGGAGTTGGTGTCGGCGGACACTTCACCCTCGGTGGGTATGGGTACACGTCTCGAGCATGGGGCATGGCTCTGGATCAGATCGTAGGGCTGGACGTGGTGCAAGCGGATGGCGCTGTTGTTCATGCCTCGGAGACTGAGAATCCAGATTTGTACTATGTGAGTCTTGTGGATCGAGTGATATTCATGATAGCACACTCAACACGCAGACTGATCACGCTTCCCAGGCCATGCGCGGTGCCGGTCCATCCTTCGGGATTGCGACGACCCTCTACATCCAGACTCAGCCAGCTCCCGCTGTCACGACCTATTTCGGATTTTCATTCCCCGGCGCAGCACCTGCCACAAGCATTGACACGGCAGTATCATCGTTCATCCACCTCCAGGAAATGGCTCAGAACGCCTCAGTCACAGACCGCAAGCTAAGCTTCGGAATCACCCTCGGACCCAACAACTTCCAGGTCCGCGGCGTCTACCTCGGGTCAGCGGCCAACTTCAACAGCACCATCTCGCCAGAGCTCCTGCGCGGGCTACCCCAGCCCTCGTCGCCGGTAACCGTACAAGAACTCAACTGGCAGGCGAACCTGGAACTGCTGGCCGGGGGCAGCCTCGTCGTGTCCACATCCGAGCCGTACACGGCGCGAGACAACTTCTTCGCCAAGAGCGTGGCCGTGCCGGAGCCCGGGTTCTCGGCGGCGGCGCTGACGAGCTACATGACGTACATCGCGAACCGGGGCGCGAGCCCGCCGGCGCCCGTGTCCTGGTTCGCCATCGTCAACCTCGACGGCGGGGCCGACAGCCAGATCAATGCACGGGATGCAAATTTCTCCGCGTACGGCCATAGGAACCTGATGTGGACGGTGCAGAACTACGGGTTTGTCGGAGCCGCCGAGACATTTCCCGAAGCGGGGATCGAATTTGTGAATGGGCTGAATGGGGCTATTACCGACGTCCTGGCGGATGAGGGGGTCGAGTACGGGGCGTACATCAACTATGCAGATCCGACTCTTGGTGCTGAGGAGGCAAATAGGTTGTATTATGGAGACGAGATAGTGTCAAGGCTGAAGGGGCTGAAGGCGGCTTTGGACCCGGGCAACGTTTTCGCTCATCCGCAGTCCCTCACTCCGAGTGGCTGAGCATTTAGATGTGTTTGAGCACTCCGGTGGTTTGGTAACAGCTGTCATATGAATCAAGTACAGACACGGGTGTGACGTATAGATATCCTTTGAAGATCTAAAGTAGTAGGGGCTTTCTTCGAAATTCGATCTGACGTCTTGTAAACTCTAGTCTGGGTTTGTTCACACCGCGATATAGTAGTATCTCGTCGCAGGGTCATACTCGAGGCAGACTTCGGCGTTCATCTCCCCCGTTTCAACAACCACCTGGCGCCAGAGGTTGATCTCGTATGTTTCGCTCATTAAACCTGGCATTATCAAAGCACACAAGTAACGCTTTGCCTTCGCCTCCTCTTGATCGGCGTTCGCCGAGTCGACCTGGCTCCCGAAAACGTTCTTAGCAGCACGCCCTGCCGCGTCTGCCGGGCACAACACCATGGCGAGATTCATTCCACTAGGTAAACCTAATGGGAAGTTCGGAGGCGGAGTCCAGCTGACGACAATGCCTGGCCTGATGCGCTCCCTGAACGGTAGGGTGGACAGCTCTGGGTCTAGCTCGCGGCTGGAAGATCGTTCAGCCATGGTCAAATGACCAAGGATTGTGTCAGGCTGGTCAGACTCTGCTGCGGATGGGCCGTCCCCTTGTTGCGAAGCTCGCTGAGAATCTATGTGCATCTGCCACAGTTTTGATCGGAATGCCTTTGCCTGCTCTGTGGTCACACCCGGTGTTCTCATGCTTCTGGCCTCAAACTCCGGGGCTGGGAGGCGGAGGATTTTTGTTCCTGTCTCGGTCGGTGCCAGAAGCGCTGACGAGATGGGCGGCGTTCCGGACTACATGTCTTTAGAACCTGAGCTCACAGGCGAGTAAGGCATGTGGGGGCACTCACATTATTATCGATCCACTCCTTCAACTTCTCGTTGGACCAGGTCATCGGCACCTCGGCCTTGTAAGCGATGGGCTTGGCGTTTGGTACAAGGACTCGCAGCATTTCGGCATACCGCAGGGTGTTCTTGCTGGCTCCGATGTCGACGATGCTAGGATTCACACAGGCAATGACCACAGTCTTGCAGCTGCGTGTCCCGGCGGGGTCGAAGACGTGCTTCAGCACCTTCGTCAAGGCGCTCTGTCGGAACGGCACATGCGGTTTCTTCATCTTCATCTTTTCAGACTTTGAGGCAGTGAGTGCCACGGCAGCCAGGGCATCGGCTTCGACCTTGCCTCGGATACAGTCCTTGAGGACAGAAAGGCTGGCGTTGATCTCCCGTGTCTCCTTCATCCGATCAGCCCCATGAGAAGCAATATCACGAGCTGCCTCGGAGCCTGCTAGATCGATCAGATAGAGGATACCGTCCTCATCCACACTGTCTGTTGTTTGTTCGATGCGCACCCTGCAGATGGCATGGGAGCGGGAGGAGACATCGTTCTTCTGCGTTGACTGGGTTCGTCTAAAAGATGTTGCTGTTTCGATAAGACCGAGGACGTCGTTGGTTGACTTTGCTTCGTGCTCTTGGGCCCCGGCCAACTGGGTGACACCGAATGAGTCTTCTAGGATGGAGATTGGCTTGCGCGAGTTGAGGAGGTCTGGCAATGAAATGGGCGTACGTCAGTGCTGTTCGAATAAAATTCTTTCGACCGTCAGGTCTGGGCGCAAAAGAAACGAACCATATGCCGAGTTTCCAGCCAACTCGATGACGGTGATGAATATTCTGTTCTTGACAAGATCATCGCATTCCATTAAAGCCCGGACCACCATCTTCTCCAGGCCGCTGACAGTAAATGTCTTCCCAGACCCGGTCTGTCCGTATGCGAACAGGGTGCCAATGCCCCCAGAACGCGCAAAGGGGACCAGGTGGGACACCACGTCGTAAACATCCTCGGTCTTTGCCTCGGAGCCGAACACTCGGTCCACCTGGTAGATGGAGGACTTGTGACACGGGCGTTAGTTACGCACACTTGGCCGCCCCTTTTCACTTGCGGTCTGCTTTTAAAAAATAAATCACAGTGCGTACCTTCAACGTGGGCAGCCCTCGGACGGTTCTCCTGAGCTCATGAACATCCACGACTCCGGGCTGGGCTTCTCGAGGGAACACCGATTCTGAAAATCCAGCAGACGCTTCCTCGTCCAACAACGGTCGGATCCTCGTGCTGACGACAATATCTGGGCTTGTTGACGCGTTTGTCGCAGTCGAAGTTTGCGTGCTGGCTCCAGGCTTGAAACCCTTGACCAGGGACTGGTAGCGTTTGGCGTTCTGGGCGAGGAATTCTTCCATTTTGGTCTCGATTCGAAGGTGTGGATGTCGGCTGGGAAGGCGGCAGATGGGTTTCGCACATTCAGGAAGGCGACCTCAGCTGGCTTTATAACATTAGTCCAGAGCCGACAGTTTTTTGCTGAAGGACTGTGGTCTGAAGACGTTATCTCCTCGGATACTGTGTCACCTTGCCTGCTAGTGTAAGTGACTTGTGGAGCGAGAAGTCAGTGCAGTCGGTAGTCGGTGTACCCGGCTCGGTGTGGTAGCTGCCCAGGGTGCCTGCCAGGTTGCAGGTTCGCTTGTTGGCAGCAGGGGCCCCAGCAGGCAATCGGTTCGATAGGCCATCGAACCGAATCTAAATGCAAAACAGCAGTCACAGCCTACGGCAGTTTCGATTATTCGGGTGCCTGATTCGAAGCATGAGAAGTATGTTGCTGTAGAGACTCGACTATGTGTTGACTTCGCATGTATTCAATTGCTGCCTGGGCTCATCGTTTCCACCAATGTCAGGCCATCTCCCAACCAGGCAGCCATTTAGCGTCATGTAGTTTTGGAACTGGGAAACCGTCTGACAACCATCATCAGTAGCTGCACAAGGCACTAAATTCCTGGAGTTCCTGATGAAGGTTGCCAAATTACATCTGGCCCTCTTTGCCCCTCCTCCCAGCACGTACCACCGCTCAGCCCAGCTTGAGATCCTTGTCACACGGCAGAGTGGACTCTCGTAAGTTTCCTAGTCGGGCCATTTACGAGCAAGTCTCAAGCCTCCTTCCTCTCCACCTTACATCGGAGCCTCAAGATGAGCACAGGCCATCTTCATATGTTCATTGTTCGCATCAAAACTAGCCACTTAATCCTAAATGCCGAAGTGGAACACTATGTGGCACTCGGAAGTGGCCGGTCTTACTGATGCTTACATTATGAATTGAGAATCACGCCTCTTAACTAACACCCATCCGGTATCAGGCTTTTGAGGTTATGAAGTCAACTTTTGGTGTTTTTTTTTGAACTGGGTATGTACTATGTTAGGCATGGTTTTAGTTATTTTCAGTCTGTGGTTTCGATATGTGTTGATATGTCACGCTATACTGTGTTTTACCCTCCATGTCCTAATAAACGTGGGCTCAAGGGGTTGTTGGGTTCGAAATTGGTTTGCTGTGTATTAAGTCATGAAGTTGGTGTTAGTTACAATTCGATAAGACCATTCAAGGTTGGAAAGAAGCATTGTCTTCAAGTTGATTAGCTTACACCTTCATAATGCCGCCTTAAAGTTGCACTTGACGGAGGTTGATTGTGTCCGTCAACTACACACGAGACAGTGTGCAGCATCCTTTCTGAGCGATTAGAGTTCGTTGGACAGAACTGGCTGGGGATTGATCCATTCAGGCCTAAGCCGCTACTGATGCAATTTGGGTTACACTAATTGAGCACGAGATGTTAGATACGTGGTCTTAGACTGTCAGCATGTACCCGCTTTTCAAAATTGGTTCGGGCCATCTGGGCTTCCCCTCGCAGGACTTGCTTGGGCTTGGAGATTTTACACCGACGTGTCACCGACGAACGAACCAGATCTTGAATACGCGCCACTGACAACTCGTCGCCCAACAGCCGTTGACGTTGCCCAAGGCGCCAAAAACCCTGGTGTGGCTCGACAATTGTAAATAAGAAGCACCGTGCTGTAACTACAGTACTGAAGATCGTCACTTTCCAACCTGCACCGACATATGGTTGCCGATGTCCCTTCCATTCCAGTCCACAGCAACGTTTGTGTTGATACAGCATCATATTCACCAATGTGTACACTGTAATCATGGAGCTCTGGCAAATACTCCTTGTGGTTTTGATGTCTTTGCAGCCAGCCTACGGTTGGTTTTTCTTGTTCACGCCCTTTATGAATATTCCTCCGAATGGGACCGAAGCGGTGAGTAACAGTTTCGATCAAATACACAGGCTCAGCGGCTAAGCTAACAAGCTACCAGTGTTCTCGGCTAGGGGCATACAGCCCTGAATCGACCCTGTACCCAAATACTACGGAGTACGAATCTCAGTCGGAAGGATACTGGGTCATCCAGAACAGAGAGATGCTTCCATTCTGCCGCTTCGCCCCTCGCTCTGCTGAAGACGTCGCCTTTGCGATCACCACTATCAGGACAACTGAGAGCCGGTTCGCAGTCACTTCTGGGCGCCATAGCGTTGTCTTGGGTGCCAACAATGCTCACAACGGCGTGACTATTGACTTCAACGCCCATATGAGGCGTGTTGAGATCGACGAGCTCAAATCTGTCGTACGTGTCCAGCCTGGCGCGAAGTGGGGAGAAGTCTACGACTTTCTGGAGTCGCGAGGGTGGATGGTCGTTGGCGGTCGTCTCTCCGACATAGGGGTTGGCGGACTACTGCTCGGAGGGGGTATCTCCCACTACAGCACGCGCAAAGGATGGGCTTCTGACAGTGTTCTCGCTATGACTGTGGTGTTAGCGTCAGGAGAGATCGTCCACGCATCACCGGCGTCACACCCAGACCTGTACTGGGCGCTCAAAGGTGGTGGAAACCGATACGGGATAGTAGTTGAGTTCGAACTGGCCGCCTTCCGCTATGAGAATCCGCTTTTCGCCGGCGGGATATTGCTTGACTCCGAGAACCTGAGCGAGGCGACACGACGGCTTACAGTCTTCAATGACAAGGGCAGCATGGAGGATGATGGGGCGACCGCTACGATGCCCTTCACATGGTCGGCAGCAAATCCTAATCGGACTGGTCTATTGTTCCTGGCCGATAGCTACGGGCGCAACTTCACCAACAACTCCTCTTCCCCGTTATACCCACTGCAGGAGCTTGCATCGCTGCCCGTCGGCACCAGCGGCCTCGCACATATCAACGTCTCGACCTTGTCCGTCAATCTCTTTGCCACTAACAATGCAAGTCGCTATGCGCAAACAGTGATGACATTGTCGAACAATGCATCGGTGCTCGAAGCAGCCGTAGACGAGTTCGAGCGCCTGATACAGCCACTGCTCGCTGCAGATCCCGCGCTGGTAGCCCAGGCGATGTATCAGCCCGTCCCTTCCGCCATGTTCCAGCACATGACAGATTCACCTGTCAACCTCACAGACGGCCCGGTCTTTGTCTTCTTCCTCAGCCTTGTCTGGACCGACCCATCAAGAGATATGCGTTACGAATCGGAACTCCGACGGATAAACCAATGGGTGGAGCATAAGGTTAGAGTACTGGGAGGCTATCGAGAATGGAAATACTGGAATTATGCCGCAGGCTGGCAGGATGTTTATCAAGAATATGGCATTGACGTACTCGACCGACTCTTCCGCGCAGCTGAAACGTATGACCCGGATAGGCTCTTTTACTTCTTGCAGTCGACAAGCTTCGACTACTTTTAAATCTGTTCAGCTGGTCTTGCTTCAAGGACTTTTCAATCTGATTTGATGAGACCACAAACTATCACTAATGTCACAAGATCATATTTCATCCATTTTGATGAATTGTTAAAGGCCGGAAGCCAGGTTCCTCGCAAACAGTGTGGCTCATGGCCGGAAGTAGAGGGGTATCTCCATGTCCATTCAAGGGCTATATACTACCTCGAATAAAGAAAATTGACAGGGTCGTGTCAGATCAGATTACGAGAGCAGCTACAGAAAACAATTCAACTGTTGAGTCCAAGACCACCGCCACCGCTTAGACACGAGTTGTGGACGACACAACGGGGTGCTCGCCCTTGGTCTCGCTGACCTCGTCCTCGTCTCCGGCCAGATGACGCGCCTTGACCGTAGCAGCGTCGCCGCCAACAATGGCAGAGTCCCCGTCGAAGTACTTGGCGATCTCCTCGAGAGGCGTGTTCTTGGTCTCGATGAACCACTTCCAGACCACAAAAGTCTCGAAGGCGATCCAGCAGACGTAGACGAGGTAATACTTCCAGGTAATGGCCTCCAGGGCGATGGGATTGACGTATTGGTTGAACCAGAGGGCGATATCGACGAACAGGAACATGACAGTGAGACCCTGATGGCGAAACATTGATTAGCATCCTTTACTCGAGAACGTAGAAACTTGGGGATCAGGGAGAGCATACCTTGGCACGAATCCTGTAGGGCAAAATCTCTGTCGAATATGAAACAAGGAGACCGCAGAAGCCCAGGTTGTAGAAGATGAAGTAGATGAAAATGAAGACAATGACTGCATGGCCAGCTGCTGTGCTCTCTGTCTTGGCGTACTGGGCCGATCCGATAGTCTCGACGATGAAGGAAACCAGCATGCCCACGCAGGATGTGAGGAACAACGGACGACGACCAATCTTGTCGACAAAGAAACAGATGCCGACGGCTGAGACGAGTTGCACGATGGAGAGGTATCCATTGATCTCGAGCTTGGTCTTGTCGTCCGTGATGCCAACCGTCTCAAGGACGCCGGAAAGGTAGTACGAGACCAGGGCGTTGCCAGACCATTGGGAGAACAGGCCAAAGCTGACGAGAATAAGGAGACGGTGGCGGTTGCCGGGCGTTGACCAGAGCTCACTCCACGCGGTCTTCTCGTACTCCTGCTCGAGCGAGATGGTCTGCTGGATCTCGTGGTACTCGACCGCGACCAGCTCGTCGTTCTCGTCACCCGCGGCGTGGTACTTGGTCAGGATAGCCTTGGCCTTCGCGTGCTTCCCCTTGGCGATGAGCCACCGCGGTGATTCCGGCACGAACCAGATGAAGAAGATCTGGAACAGTGACGGGATCGCCTGCAGGAGGCAGGGCACACGCCAGGACCAATCACCCACGATGTTGTTGGTCCCGAAGGATACCCAGGCACCGATGAGGGAGCCGAGGTACCAGAGGGTGTTGTAGATGGTCGAGTAGACAGCTCGGTGCTGCGGGTGCACAAGCTCCGCGATCAGGAGTGGGGCGGATCCGTGGGCGATGGCGATGCCGAAACCGAGGAGGAGGCGGCCCATGATGAACATGGCGATGTGAAACCCCATTGAGAGCAGGGCAATGCCCACGAGCATGATGGCGCAGCCGATCACCACTCCCATGCGTCTGCCCAGGAGATCTGCACAGTACGGGACGATAGGGATGGCGAGCATCGAGCCCATGGCCATCGAAGCTGTCAACAGGCCCATGATGGAGGGGCTTGGGTGGTGGAAATAATCCTGCCACTGGCTCATACTCTGGAGACCGTTGATGAGGGACCCGTCGTATCCTATGTAATGTTCAATCATTAGAACCAAATCACTCAAGAGCCATCATCGTTTAAACCTTACCATTAGTGGCCGAAGTCAACATCGCAGCCCACAGGAAAAGGTAGAGGGACCGCATATACTTCGTCCTGTACCAAGTGATCTTGGGCCACTCGCGCCCCGCAAGGGTGAAGGTTGTCTTGCCCATGTTGAGAGATTTAGGCGGACTTTGTGGGGATGGGAGTGGTGCAGGACTCTCGGATGCTTTCAAATACGACCCGCCAACCTATGGGGCTCGACAAGAGAAGAGGACCTGGAAAGCGAAGCTCGGAGGAAGGAACTTGGTGTTCTCCACGAGCATCTATATACTTTTCTTTTGGGACCCGAAGATTGGAGGGAAGCTATCGTTCGGTCCAGAACCCCACCGGTCATCCCTTGCGCCGACCACATGCATGTGCGTAGTAGCGAGGATGCATCAGCGCAGGGGTCGTCGAGTGTGGCACCCAATGGCTGTTGCTGGATCTCTTCCCCGTCGGAGCTGGAGCTGTTCACGTAGAAGGCATGCGGAATGTCGGTAGGCGGTCCGTTGAAGCGATCAGCTCCTCCGGTGAACCAATTTTCGCGAGCTCTCCCGACTTCCCATGGCCCCCAGATGCTTCAATCCTCCAGCAGCTGGCTACCTTGTGCAGCATGAAGCATGCAGATTGACGCCGAGGAAATGGCCGTGCCGTGGACTGATCATGCACATATCTGTGATTTTTACGTCTCGCCCTTTGTTCTCAGTGGGCCAGAGTTGCATATTTCATCTATTCTGACCCGTGTGTGCTCTTTGCCGTGTCACTCACACAGCTATGAATAACCTCGTCCAGATTAGGACATTCCCAGCCCACTGGTGCAACAGTGGGTCCGATCAAGCATCCTTGACTTCCCCGGATTTCAATACCGGAGCATTACTAGCCCCACTCGCACCTCACGCCCGACTTGAGGGTGCCACGGGGGGTGCCTTTTTCTTGGAGAGGGGGATGACCGACCGGGGCTAGGATGACCAATGCATTCAGCCTGAACTATTTACCCAGGGCCTAGCTGTTTACGTCAACGCCATCCAGGCCCAGCCATCCAAAGCCAGGTGGATTTGAACCATCCATCGACTGACCGTCACATGGCACGCGGGGGGCTCCAGTAGCTGAGAAGCCGTTGTAGGATCATGTCTCCCAAAGTCTTCCAACAAAATGAGCCTTGGCGCAACTCGAATTGTGCTTACCAGGTAACCCAATACCCGGAAGGCTTCTTGTTACACATATCGCAGTTCGTGCAGAAATTGCGCTGCTTTCCAACAGAAGCCGCTGGCAAGACCTTTTCCACATTTTACGGGGTCCCTAGCTCGGTATATCGCCACCTGTCAGATCTAGCCAAGATCTCTGAAGCATTTCCCCGGATTGGCGACTCCACTTCCGTAGGTTGACAACCTTCGCCTCGGACACTTCACACTTGGCGCTGAAGCTTGACCCGACCCGTTGGTACTGTCCAGACTAGCCACATATGTAGGTTGATCTTGACTTGTCACGAACTGCTATATTTGAAGCTTTTACCCGGCCTCCTATTCCTGGACTAACGACGGTTAAAACGCTGCGGCTGCGATAAGCGTGCGCTTGTGACAAGCGCCGCCTGGGGCGATGAGACGGTTCGTCTGATAAATAGTATCGCATTCTGTGATAGGCGGTATCAAACGTAGAATCAGGTAGCCCTGGCGCAAAAACAGCGCCCCCGGGGACCACGGCGCCCTGATGAAGCTGAGTGGAAGCCCTGACTGGTAGTCATCTCATTCAAGCATCAAGCACTCCTGGGTCCAGGACTTGAAAAGTCACGGTTCAAACTCCGTACGCCGGGCACGGAATCTGGGAACAAGAAAGGGAACAGCTCTTGCGTGACATGGAAGGACCACAACTAGCTCAGACTTCTCTTCCTGTGTTGCACAATTCATTTTCTCAGGGAATGGTATATGGGTCAACGATGCAATTCATGTTCTCAATGGGCTGGAGAAATACGGACAGGACTTCATGTTACACAACATTGAAATGCTGTGAAAGGTGTAACCTCTTCGGCCCGTAGCCCGAGCAGGTGGGAAACAGGCCCGCGCAAGCTCTTGCGCCTGCAACCATGCGGCAGACCAGCCAGTGATAGTGCCAGATCAGGTCACACAAACTGGGCGAAACAGGACGGGGCAGGCAGATTCTCTTGTCCATGCAATCCTCCTTCCTCCTACCAAACCACATGACTTTTGAATGAGCGATTAATTAGGACTCAAGATTCGCACGCCATCCTGAGTAAGCAAACACTATGTGCGCCCGGCTGATATTGTCCGACCTCGGAACACAGAGTACTAAATTGTTGTAGGGTGAAGGGACCCAGCTTAGGTCAGCTGTCTTGTTGTCTTGGTGCTATCAAAGTCACCAAATATCTCGTTGCTTTGAAAGCTTACAGGTCAGAATCCAATACATTCGTTTCTCCTTATCCTTAGAATACCGATCGGTCGTCTATCTCTAGTTAAAACCTCTTCTTTCCTTCCTCGATTACTCTTCCATTCCATCCTGCGCAATCCATTGCGTTGGAGCGCTGTTTTCCTCCTAAGAGTCCAGTAGAATGTCGCGTCTACTCTATTCGATTGGCACGTTTTCAATCACTTCTGGTTCACGAAACGTATGTCTTCCCTGAGGTGGCATGATGGGATAAATCCCACCCCAGTCGCCTTAAGCATTCTGGTGTGATAAGCTTACAAGTTAAATAATTGTCTCTAATTATTATGCTTTTACTATCAAAATATTGCAAAAGTGTAGACTTTTCTTTATTGATGCCATGGTGTCGGCTGCATTCAAATGGAATGTTCTTAGATACAGTAAAGTCGACAGAGTTCTACTTGATATGAACAAGCAATTTGAAGTTTGGACTAGTAATTATTGTGTCATTGCTCAGTAAGTCTGCTTAAGTGTGCACGTCACACCCTTCCTTCGAGTAGTAATAGATTCCATGTGCTACCTTACTGTGTCTAATTACAAATGGCTTTTTACGGACGGTCGCTTAGTCGCGGTGCACTCGATTTCGATATCAGTACCCAAAGGAAGTTCAGCGACTCCAACGCAAGTTCTTGCCTATAATAACGATGATCAGACTTCGAGATCTCATTTGCTATGGTCCAAGGGGTACTTGCCGGCTTCAATCCTGGAAAGAAGGAAACGTATGCATCGTTTACCTCAGCAAAGTCTTTCAGGTTGGTAAGGTAAATGTTGACTTTGAGGATATTATCAAGACTTGAGCCTGCTGCGTGGAGCACGGCACTCAAGTTGAGCATAATTCGCTTCTGGATGTCGATAATCGAATGAGCTTCGAAACTTAGCGATGCGGCTGGCCACAAACCGTTCTGTCAGAGATAGATCCTTGAACGAGGGCACCCGTTTTAGCATCTGCCGCGACCTGTCCGGAACAGAATACCAGATTGCCAATGGTGAGGGCCTGAGACAAGAATGGCGGCGGTTTTGGCGCGTCGGGAGAGAAAACTGCCTTAGCTGACATGGTGACAATGGAAGTCCAGACGAAGAAGCGAGAAACGGAGAGAAAGGCCTGTCATAGATTTCGGAGGTAGTGTCCTTTTTTGTGCCTCTAATGTCTGATGCAGTCTTTATTTGTAAGGAGGTTTTCTGGTCTCTCTGGTGGGGTTCGTGTTAGTCAACAATCCTTAGTCACTGCGACGTTACCGGCAGCCACGTAAGAATTGGCCAGTCATTGCCGGTGTCCCTTCTTATCTACACTATTCTCCATTCGGACGTCACCACAGGAAATGCGCTCAGTACATTTCTACGTTTTCAAGATAAAATCAAGCACAACATCGCCTGAATTCCTCCAGCGCCGCAGAAATAAGTCAAACTCAGCAAGGACTACGTAGCGTAATCTACGCATGCCCGAGCCCTCACAGCCATACAGTCAGGATGATCTCCAAAACCAACCAAAGGTTGATCCTCAACCTGGACGACATCAAGGCAGCGGCGGCGGAAAAGCTTTCTAGTAAAGCTAGAGGTGAGTTTGAGTATGCCCCGACGAGCTGAAACGTTTTTGCTGACAGTTTCCGTCACTGGCAGAGTTCTATGAAGCTGGCTCTGCAGACCAGGTCACGGTGACAGAGAACACGACGGCCTACGCGAAATATCGACTGCGACCTCGAGTCCTTGTCGATGTGTCCAAAGCGGACACTTCAACAACGGTATTTGGCCAAAAGATCTCGTTTCCCCTTTGTGTATCGCCCGCCGGGATCCAGGCAATGGCACATCCCGACGGAGAGCTTGCAACGAGTCGGGCGTGTGCCAAGCGAGGTGTTCACATGGGTGTCTCGACCTACTCTAACTACTCCGTCGAGGAGGTGCGAGCAGCCGGGCTCGAAGCCGGCCCTCTGCAGCACGCAATGCAGCTATACACGATGCAGGATCGTTCAGCCCAGCTGCGCATCATCCGACGTGCCGAGAAATCTGGATGTGCTGCCATCCTCTTGACGGCCGACAGTCCAGTGCTCGGTGTACGGTACAACGAAAGCAGGAACAACTTTCTGATCCCGGAGGGTCTGGATTTGCCCATGCTTGGGATGAAGTCGGAGGCTATACATGCCCAGACTCATCACCACGAGGGGTTTACTGCTTTCGCCTCTGACTCTCACTCGTGGGCGCGGGAGATCCCTTGGCTGCGGAGTGTGACGAAGCTGCAGATATGGATCAAGGGCGTCCTTACGGGAGAAGACGTGCAGCTCGCGATCCAGTATGGCTGCGACGGTGTCCTCGTTAGCAATCATGGAGGCAGGCAGCTCGACCAGACGCCGGCTACCATCGATGTCATTCAGGAGTGTGTCAAGGCCGCGAATGGAAGGATCGATGTCCACCTCGATGGCGGGATTCGAAGTGGCACAGACATTTTCAAGGCTCTGGCTCTCGGGGCCAAATGTGTGTGGATTGGTCGACCAGTACTCTGGGGCCTTGCGGTGAGTGGCATTCGTGTGGATCAATGAGTACCAGCAGCTAACAAGGGTCATTTCTGCCAGTATGACGGAGAAGCAGGAGTCACCAAGACTCTTGACATTCTTTACAATGAGTTCAGGCAGTGCATGCAACTATGTGGCTGCAACAGTATCTCTGACATTACTCCCTCCTCACTCGGAATATTCTCGCGGAATGGGCCGCTTGCGAGACTATAAGTCCTAGATCTGAGTCTGGTGGAGGCAAAGGCGAATATGGAGACACCCTAGATTGAGAACTCAGAGAACAAATTGTTAGTCAACCAAATGAAACGTTAATCGTCATTAACCCCCTTGATTGGTCGTTGAGCTCTCAGAGGCCAATTGTACATTTTCCTCCCGTCGCATTAACAACCTTTTGGTCTGTCAAATTGTCAGGGTTGACCCCAAGCATTGTTGTTTATAAAATTATGGGGTTATGCGTTTCATGTCTAGACAGGATGCTGAGCCTCACTTCCTGTATGACTCTATAGGTGACGCCTTGCATATAGCCTTGACACACCAGTCTGCAACATTCCGATAGATGGCCATAGTCTCATGCCTTGGTAGACTCGGGCATGGTATCTTTGTCTGAACCTTTGGTACGATGGCAGCACCCGTGGCTAGGACGTCTGCACCAGAATCATATAGTTCTGGATACTGAATAAATAGACTCGGATCTAGCTTGAAGCGCGGGACTCCATCATCCAATCCAAGCGATCTGAAGGCTTGACGTGCGTACGGAGGCTGGAACAAACTTTCGACATTGGGGGCAGGGAGGGAGAATGGCAGGTGGCTTTCAGTGAATTCGGGAGCAAGTAGTTGCTCAGGGTCGAGGCCGGCACCGAGGCTCGGATCCTGGGCCGGGTCATCCTCGATGTCGTCTGCTTCAAAGGCACAGACCAAATCCCAAACGCGAATATGGGCACGGCCAGACTGACCGAGCACAAACTTATCCGCATCTACCTCCATGACATAAGCGGTAGCAATATCGCAGATGATCTGGTCCAAATAAGGGTTTGCGGAGTGTAGAAGGATGAGCTTATCCCTGATGGTTGGAAACGGGCACCAGTCGATAACGGAAGGGTAGTCCTCGAGGAGCTGGAGTGCAGAGGGCCTATAGTTCGCGTGCATTCTTGAGTAGATCACTCGGGATCGATTGATTTGCCACAGGAGAAGATCGGTGATGTTCTCCTGATATTGAGTGGCCGTGTACCAGTCAAGCGCCGCGGGTCGGTTGAGACTATGGAAGTGTGACAACATCAGGGTAGCAGAAAGGCGAAGCCCATCCCTAAGCCGTGTTAGTTAATGACAGTACGCGAGATATCGGAGGACGACTTGCGATGTCTCTATTTCCGTTCGAATCTGGGTCGCCTTGCGCCATTGCGTTTTGAGGCAGCCCCTGATCATCCGCATATGGTCGGAAAACGAGGAGTTTGAATTGGCAAGGCCTTGAATTATCTTGTCCCCGCTGGGACTCTGAGCCTGAAAGCTTGCAGGACCCATCTGGTACTCGTGCGTCCAGATTCCCGGTAAACTTCTGACATCCGAGAGGCTTCCCAGAAGGTATGACATTTCCAGATCCACCGGCGTTTGGCGACCTTGGACAGTTGGGTCGAGAGAAGAGTCTTGCTCTGTTCCAAGATCCTGGGCATTTGGCAAAGCATCGAGGAAGATCGAAGGGAGGAGTTGTTTCCCATCCACGTCCGTCTGTAGCCTCGAGACCTCGTCGTTGCATTGATATATGGCGCTCGGTATAGTTTCGCTAGCAGCCTCAGGCTGTCCTTGCGTAGGCATCATAGTGCTGTTGCCGGTAGTGACGTCTTCATCTTCCTTGTCAGAAGCAGTATTGTGTAATGTACCCTCAGGAATTTGCACATCAGAAGCTGAGCCATGAGAAACGTGGCTCAACATCGATTCTGAAAGCGACCTCAGAGTGATCTGGATGCGCTCCAGCTTGCTGCAAGCTGTGGTAAGCTGTTCGCGCAAAGCGCGGTTGTCCCTCTCAAGTCGCGCGATCTGCTCGTTGTCGCCACTGCCGCTGATCTCCAACCGTCTTTCCAGGTCTTTGATGTAGGCGCTCTGTCGTTTCCGAAAGGCCTGCTGTGATAACCGATTCCGTAGTCTGCGTGGTCAGTTGTCTCGTCCGAGGCCGGTGGCAGCGAGGTGAGGGGATTGCAATAATTTCCCCACCTTTTCTGCGATACAGTTGAGCCATCGGCACATGATGTATCGACCATGGCGTTTTCAGATATAGGAGATCCTATGGTAAGACCAGAGGATGACGATTGGGTTGGTTATTTGGATTCTTCGATGCCAGCATCCAGTGCCTCTTCTGCTCTAGTTCTGTCATCTTGAGAAATGTCGTCTAATCTGCGCTAGTTGTGTCACCCACCCGGCATGGAGAATGGCCGGCCAATGAGCGGCCTTTACTCAGCCATAGGCTGATTCGGCCACTAACAGGTCGAAATGCCGGCGATAGCCAATTTTCGTCGTCTCCCCCACTCCCCAGTCAAGCTGACGCAGTCAGATTCCCGGAGAACTTGACGGCATTGTTTCTACGTCCAACGCCAAAGTATTAAGCTCCTGTTGCTTGGTATTCGCTTGGTGCCTTTTCTTGTGCCATTATATGGTGTCTTTGACGCACAATACCTAGGTAACCACCCCCCCCCCAGGTCCGCTGTCAAGTCCTTGCAAAGCTCTCGGTATTTGGCCGGAGAGCCCGTCTTGTTCCAATATTCAATCAATCGACAATGGACAGACTCACCCCTCCTGGTGAAGCTAAATTCAAGTATGATCTCCTCCCCGACTCGACGAGGTACATCAGGCTCCTACAAGTGCTTGACAACAACTACTCCACAACCATCAAGATCCGGTGTAAAGTGACAACATGGCCAATCGACAATGTACCACCCTACCACGCAATTTCCTACACATGGGGAGACCCAAAGTCAAATTCGACCATCCTCGTCAATAAGCAGGCTTTCAGTGTCAGGACAAACTGCGAGTTCGTCCTAAAACAGGCTTATGCATACCGTAAAAGCCTCTACTACTGGGTCGATGCTGTTTGTATCAACCAAGACGACGGCAAGGAGAAGGGCACGCAGGTTTCAATAATGGGCAGTATCTATAAGAAGGCTACCCATATGCTGGCATGTGTGGGGGACCATGCTGATGACAGCCGGTTCCTGTTCCAGAAGCTTGAACGATTTTCTGCTGCTTGGACAAACTCAGATATCAGGCGCCATGACCTATCCAAGCTGGCTCAAGCAGTCGCTGGCGTCCGAAGATTCGTGTGGGCTGCTATTCACTTCACGCAACGCCCATATTTCACGCGCCTATGGGTCCTACAGGAGCAACGGCATGCTAAACAAACAACTTTCTTATGTGGACCGGATCCTGCAACAAAAGAGAACGTGCGCATTCTAGTGTTAATGGCGCTTGGAATTTGCGAGAGTTACCCAATTTCGGGGCCTCAAGAGTCATACGGTCTGCATGTGGCAGCACTCAAATTCAAGCTTGGCCTCTTAACTCAGGGCTTACACTCAGTACCCCAGCAGCACTGCCTGATAAAATGTGAAGAGGACTCTATGATGATTTATGACAGTCTGATAGTCATTCACCGCGTCCTGTCTGAAGGACCAATGAATCAGGCAGTATCGCCGCTATTGGATACTGCGAACGGCTTACAATGCGCGGACAAAAGGGATAAAATATATGGCGTCATCTCAGTATTTGACTGGGGTCCTGTTGCTCCCATCATTCCCGACTACACAAAAACCGATTTCGAAGTTTACATGGACTTCATGTGGGCCATTTTGAGACTCAAACAGCACAAACACGATATTCCCTTGTGGGTAGTTTGTCAGCTCGCAAGACGCAACCTAGAACTAAATATCGAATCTGACGGCGTGTCCGACGCCCTTGAGGCGCGACGTGTCCCCCCAGAAGATCCTCTCATATTCGCAGGACTGCAACTGACGGCATCACCAATGTCAGTGCACACCGAAGGGTTCGGCTGTCGTATCCTTGGGGAACAGCTTTCCAAAGGACCAAACCACTCGATTTATGCCCCGTCGGCGGAGGCCGATTGGCAAGCTTACCTACCTCCCTGGGTTAGAGAAGGCGATTGGATCGTATTTTCTACAAGCACAAGCAACCCTCACGCTGTCTTGCAAAGCCCAATCTTGGTCAGAGACGCGCCCTACAGTACGCCTGAGGCGGTCGATTTTATCCCCCAAAGGGGTGGTGCTATAATTGGGCGCGGATTTTGCGAGACAGTCGGCGAGCTCTCAATCCACAAACCTGGCATAGATGTGCGCTTTGGGATCTCTTGGGATATTGAAGATGAAATGATGTTCAATTTGGTCAGGGAGTGGTTGTGCACCTCGGAAAAGTTTTCACGCGACTGGATAAAGGCGCTTCATACTGGCGTTTGTAGAACACAAATGCCTGGATCATCAGCCTGGATCATCTCACCCTAAGGAACTCATCACGTTTGATGGAATATAGAGTGTGGTGGCTCAGTTGGTAAACCGT
This sequence comes from Diaporthe citrichinensis, assembly GCA_014872995.1. Taxonomy (NCBI): domain Eukaryota; kingdom Fungi; phylum Ascomycota; class Sordariomycetes; order Diaporthales; family Diaporthaceae; genus Diaporthe; species Diaporthe citrichinensis. The sequence continues at coordinate 44,916 of JADAZR010000076.1, read as the reverse complement.
GGGGTGCGTGTAGAGGGGAAAAAGGGGCTTTGAGGCTGCGAGATGCAGCGGCTGTACGTACGAAGGTGCATAAGAAATCCAACTTTGAAAATCATGCAGCAAGCGAAATACTTCATAAAATAGTCTATTACTCTTCCTCATTAGGCCTGATCTTTGTACTCAATACACCGTCCTTATAGCTCGACTTGATGTGTAGCCGCCCGCCTCCACATCCCTGCTCCTCGAAGTCCAAGTCCACATACCTGAGGTGCGGCAAGGCTTCAGAAGAGACATCGAGAATCTCATGGAATTCGAGGAGATGCCTGGCTAATGTCTCCGTCGTGTCTCGCATGTCCTTCCACGTCCTCTCCGCCACGTGCACCCTTCGGTCCTGCGTTACATAGACTATAGAGGGGTCCCCTTGGATGTCGATGTCGAAAACAGGTTCTCTGAGGTCATGTCAGTACAAGGAACTCTACCAGCCACAGCCCCCAGGATCGAAAAGTCATTTACTCACACACATACGCGCTTTTTAACATGATCGGCCCAATAAGGCAGCTCCTGTTCGTCGCCCGCATCCATGAACAACTGCAGGATCAATCGCTCAATCTTGTTGCCGAAGAAGCGGCTGACTATGCCAACAAGCTGCTCTGGAGACTTAAATTCACCCATCCTTCCAAATACCGTCAACGTGGTTGGTTCCGAGAGTACATGCTCAAGGGTCTCGGCCCTCGGGTCGAAGTGCACGTCTCTGAGGAGTATTGGCTCGTCACCGTCCTTGGGGGCCTCTATCGACGATAGCTCGCTGCGGTAGTACTTAAAGAGTATATGTGGCACCAGCACCACGCAGAACTCGGCGGCGCGTGCGCGGGCCTCGCGGCAGACGGCCGAGATGGGGAGGCAGTTCACGAAGGTTTCGAACTCGTCTTGCTCCAGGCGCATCTTGCGCCCGTCGTAAGGGTCACGAATGTGTACCTCGAGGCATGCACGCGGTTTGCCGGGTATCGGCTTGTCGTGGCCTACAAAGGCCTGGCGGCGGCGCGAGGACCAGGAGCTATAGGCCCGGGGCGGGAGGCTGTCCGTGATGTCCTTGACTTGGGCTGAGATGGCCTGCATCCAGATCATCGTCCTCAGCTCGGGGGCGAGCTCGGGGAACGGCGTGAACGTGGTTGGCCCCATATTCGATGTATCCGTTTTGTCGTTTGGTGTAAGGCAAGAGGGGCACGTGGACTAGACATTCGGCGTGAGAGCCTGATATATTTGATCGCCCTCAATTTATACAGCGGCGTTGGTGGGCCATGTGGGGCTGTTGCCTAGTCATCGTCCCGCCTCCTTTTGATTCATGTCAACATGTCGAGGGAGCTGTTCAAGCAGCAAAACAAACAACTAATTTTTAGAATGGATCTATCGCGGTTGACTGAAGCTCTCAATGAGTATCTTGAATCGTATGTGCATGCTTGAGGACACTCCAGTAACTCCAATCGTTACCTTTCCATATATTGGATGCGTTTGACCATCTTGTGCGCCTAGGCGGTTTTCCTTCAACATACACTAGCCTGCGTTGAATTCTACACATGACGGTTTCCTCGTTACCTATCACGTACTCACTGCCATGCGATCTTTGTGGACGCAGACTTCCCCAGGAATTCCTCACCATCACCATTACAATGCTCCAGGCAGCCGTATTAATCTGCTTTTGCAGGGGTGTTGATTCGATCTTCCTATGCACGTCAGATCTGACTAATTTCCGGCCTGCGCTTGATTTCAGCTGATACCAGCTACATGTTTCCACCGTACATAAACAACGTGTGGCACCTCAAATGCCGCGACAAGCCAACAGGTATGTAACCTCATTTCTTCTTTTGCCAAGTGGTGGGATGACATAATGGAGTCTGATTTGTTCGACGACCACTCCACCGTCCACTACCCCAAGCTGGATGCTGATTCAGCTCAAATCCGGCTCATAGTGTTGGCACGCGGAGCGCCAGACTCCCCGATCCGCTGCACTTATCGAGTGGTCAGCCTGGACGACGAAGACCTCTCGTACGAGACCCTCTCCTACGTTTGGAAAGACGAGGCGGGTACAGCGCCGATATGGGTCGAGGGCAAGGCGGCGTCAGTCACCCGGGGCCTCTTTGGGGCGCTGGAGCAGCTTCGCCTTGTGGACAGCGAAAGAACTCTGTGGATCGACGCCATCTGTATTAACCAGGGCGACCCGGCCGAGAAGACGCAGCAGGTGGACATGATGTGTCGCATTTACAGTCAGTGCAGGCAATGCAACATCTGGCTGGGTCCACTGGGCGAGATCTCGTTGGTGGACGCGAGTCTCGCCATAGACACCATCGCCTGGATCGCGGGGGACATGGCCGATACTCCCGCGTTCCTCCACGACATCTCCCAGCGGCGCGGGGCGGCCAAAGCCTTCAACGCACTCCTCACCAGGCCGTGGTGGATGCGAATTTGGACTGTGCAAGAGGTCATCCTCCCCCCTCGGCGCTTCATATACTGGGGGCCCTGCAAGCTGCCCTGGGACGTGCTGGACCGCGCCTCCGAGGCTGTGATGGACGACACCCACATCAAGCCGCCGGCCGATCTACAAAAGTACGGACGCGAGTTCTCCGCCTCCGGGGCCCTGGGTCACCTAACGGCGCGGGTGCGAAGCATGCGCATCACAGTCGACGAGCACCCGCTCTACCTCTTCTGGTAAGCAGCTTCCGGATACAATTTTAGCCCTCTTAAGAAAAGCAATGTGCTATCTGTAGCCTGTACCTCAAAGGTATCATCCGGCTGCAGGTTTTGAAACAAGCCCTGGCCGTAGTGTGGCCTGATCCTCCCTATATCCAAACGAGGCTTCTTCCTCGGTTCTTTGATAGCTGACTCCTTTTGCTCCAGGCGTTGGCGATTCCGCCAGGCAACCGACCCCCGTGACAAGATCTACGCGCTCCTGGGGATGCGCCGCGATGTGGAACTGCCCAGCGTTCCATCGTGCGACTACACAGTCGACGTGAAGACGCTGTTCACCCGCGTGACGGTGGACCTTATTAATATGTGCAACGACCTGAACCCCCTCATAGGTCGCAGAGGCGAGCCCTCGAACTTGGCGGGCCTGCCCTCGTGGGTCGTGGACTGGTCTGGCAGCATCCCCGGCCAGGGGCGCTCTTCTTTCTGGGTGCATCAGACGCGGTGGACCAGTCGCGACTACTGCGCCGATAAGGGCACATATGGAGTGGGAGACGGGCTTCGCCTTGCAGACGAGCGGACAATGCTCCTGACGGGATTGTACGTGGACAAGATCGCCGTTGTCGAGCAGCGGCAGACATGGGGGGAAGGCCAGGCCGAGGGGTTTCACGAAATCCTGCTAGGCGGAGCAGATCGATGGGGCGATCTCATAACGCGCTTTCAGCGATCGAGTGCTGCCACGGGCCATGCTGTTGAGCTACCTTGTGACTGGATGCAGGCCTTCCTTGGGCTCATCACGGGTAGACTGGTGCCGGGAGACCCAGATGACGGTGACCAATATCCAGATGACTGGACCGTGGAGATGTTGCGGGATCAAGCCTTGTTTATAACACAAGGTGGGAGATTTGGGTTGGGACCGGTGAATGCCCGCCCAGGACAGCAGCTGTGGATTGTCGGTGGCTGCAGGCTCCCCGTAATCCTCGACACGTGGCTGGAGGGCAGCACTGGGGAGGTTTCGAAAGAGGCAATTTGCAGGGACTTCACGTGGGTAAGCGACTGTTTTGTGTACGGTATAATGAAGGGAGAGGCCGTCGAGGGCCATGGAGACGAGCAGGTTGATATCAGGCTGCATTGACCCCCTACCCGGGAAGTATTCGCCGTGTTCACTGTTTCCTAGTCAACGCCGTGCCTTGGTGCTCACCATCCCGCTCAAATGATGGGCACTCAGAAGCCAGGAGGGGGCAAGTGAAAGGGACCGGGATCATGTGATTAATGTTCCTAGCTGGTGGGTACTGTAGTCAAACCTGAGAAGCATCAGTGTTGGATTGGATTTGATATGCCGGCATTGCTGTCCTCTTCCACATATTGTCTCCTAGAATATGTCGCTTCGGTTAGCTGAGGACCATAGTAAGGAGGCTATGATTTGCATTTGGAAGATTGAAGAGCTGTTTAGGTTTGAGACAGAAAGATTGTAATATCCGCACTCTTCACCGTCGAGGAATCGAAAGCAGTAGTGGCGTCTCTTGTGTTCTTGATCTGCAGGAGCTCAGAGCTCAAAGACAGCCCCTCCGGTTGGCGTTTCAGGGCCTCAAGTGCGACTTCTTCGGCAAGCTTCAACGTGGGCCATGTATTGTTGATGGTATGCCGGCAAGACTCTGGGTGTGGAAGCACCGATAAGCCTTCCGACCAGTCTCCTTTATATATTCTGTCTCTGCGGCTGACGCTCGTTCGTCGAGTCACAATCACTGCATCTACTTTGATTCGGTAGCACCGGCTGGGCATCGAAAGGCCTTCCGGGCCTTCGGAAGGCTGCGAGGATGGCTAAGGATGTGGATAAGCCTCCCTCTGTCCCCCAAAACATTTGGCTGTCTTCGATGGGTGGGTCCAGTATGTCAAGTTGATCGCAGATCACGGTTTCCAGTCAATATCTCTGGTCTCGGTCATTTGTAGTCTGCATGCTTGGCCGGCCTACAATAATCAGCCAGCCAAAGTAATGGCCAAGGTGAAAGAAAATACCTTGGTAGAAGTGAATATCCATGGCACTCCAACGCCCAAGGCAAAATGGGATTGCTGTCAAAAGGGACTGTGATAAAAACAGTTCAGGATCAGACCATGGGAGGAGACCAGGCGACCTGCCACCTTTTAATACGGGATTCAAAGGGTCTGAAGCCATATGTGAGATCCTCAAATAGAAGACATTGCCGTGGTCTGATGCGAACCTTCTCCTGTTTCGTAGGCCAGGACGGGAACTTTTGCTAGCAGCAGAATTAGTGGCCAGGGCGTCGAAGTATTCTGCCTAGGCCTGCAGGCCATCCCTAATAATAGCTGATAGTGCAACAGAGCCGCTTGTCTTGTAGAGGCAGGTCAGCAGACTAAACCATCCCTGCCCCTCTGCGAAGTAGTATCGGGGGATGTGATCACTCCAAACGCCCACCCGATGGAGTCCCTAGGCCAACATAGCCCCACACTCGGTCGATCCTCCGCAGAGAATGAAGCAAGGTGTTGGAATTAGCATTCCGGAACTAAGGGCTCACCTTCATTACTGGTCGTCTGGAGGAAATCGGTCGACATCAGGGCTGCTGAAGTGTCCCGGATGTTTCGGGCCCTGTTGCCTGGTAAGCATCTATTCTTCAGGCGGCCAGTTCTGAAATCCCTCCGATGGTAGAATTAAGCGTGATGCAATGGAATGACGACAGAGGGAACGTTCTGAACTCTTGCTGTTTATTTGTGGTACCCTCCAGGTCGTTGAAACGTAGACACTGCCTTTCAGGCGGCCGTTACCCCAGACCTGGTTTCTTGCCATCGCGCGCAAGGCGGCCAGCTTATCAGGCCGGTCGGAGGTTTTAGTACACGTAATCATAGCCACATACTAAGACGCTAAGCATTGAGCTAAAGTGTATCCTCGCAGCCCAGAGGCGTTGGCGGCTTCTGCCGCTCGGCGCCGGAGGATGGGCTCTGCCTCCCTGTCAGACTCACCGGCCGGGATTCGGGCCCCATTCGCTGTTAATCATTCACGCTCCGTCGGCCGCCTGCCCATACGAATAGCATCAGGACCTCCTACAACGGCGTAGCATGAGGCTATCATGCATCTCCTCAAACCGTTCCTGGACTTCTGCGGTCTGTCAGCTTACTTGTTAGACCTGCCCTGAAACTGAACGCCATGGTGAAGGAAGCATCACACCGTTCCCAAACTCCTCCCCAGGCCTTCGGACTCGATCGTGGTGGCGTCACGGCAGGCCGGTTTGGTCAGGAGAGGAGAGATCATATTCCGAAATTCGACAGTCTTCATTCTATAAAATGATCTCGAGTCGCCAGACTCAATGCTGTTTAATTCATCCTCATCATCAACAACTACTTCTCTTTCCACATTTCAACTATCATCACATTCTTCAGGTACGCCGGCGTACTATAGACGACAGTCACTTTCACAACACTTTTCAACTCATCTAAATCCACCCATCCTCAACCGTCAAAATGGTTATGTGCTCGTGCGGCCGTGACTCCTCTGACTTCGCCGGTTCCTACCGCGAGCAGATCAGCTGCCCGAAGCTCTCCGGCGAGAAGTGCCCCCGCTGCACCTTCGTCAGAGGCGTGTGGGCCAAGTGCTGCACCACCGGCAAATGCGATGGGCGTGGCAACGAGCTGTGCCATACCTGCAAGGGCAGTGGCAAGAGGGCCGGCAACCTGGTCCTCTGCGGAAAGCGCCATGACAAGAAGGAGGGCAAGATGGACAGGAGGAGGGGATAAATGGGTTCGGCTTCCGACAGTCGATTCTTCAGTACCGGGGTGGCGGTGACGGAGTTGGTGGCTATCGTTTGGATCTCTGCCGGACAGAGCAGCGGCTGGGCGGCGTCTGATTGAGATGCTGTCAGGCATCACAGGTGGGACATCTCCACACAATGAGATTGGGCGGATAGACTTTAGGGCACACAGAAATAAACCAACTCTGAGAGTTAACACAATTTCTAACATGGTGAATGTGACTACTTGCCGGGAGCCTCACACATGCTTCCTCGGATACAGACGGACGCAAAGAGTCTCTCTCTCCGCGAACCTCCTCTAAGCCTTCATCAACTAATGCGCTGAAATGTGAACCGAAGTCAGGTTCGGCTAGCACGTCTGGCAACTCTGTGTCTATGCTGTGACGCATCCTCGTTTACTCGGGTGGTGAACACTTGAGCACAGATTTCCCAGATCCCTCCTCAACAACGAACGCGTATCCAGCATGGGGCTATAGGAGTTGCAAGACCATTTTGGACGCTGCAACATCCATATCATCTTGTGTGATGATCTACATCATGAACTTGGGGCTTTTAATGATAGTAATAATCTTTTTTGAGTACGCGTATGGCTGATGATCACTTGAGCTGGTGCACTGCATGCAGACTGGACATGCTTCAATCAGTATCGATTTCCTGTCCACATCGATCTGTACAATCTGTCAACCTCCTATCAAAGTAACATACATGTGTGTTCCGTAGTTAGACACTCAACATATTGCGAAACACCCGGGATGGGCAGTGGGAACCAAAAGTTTTTGTTATAGACTTCGATGTGCTCTCATTGGAGATGTTGTGGACTTTTTGTTTCGGGTTCTTTCAGAAGTCCGTACTACTATTGCCTTGCAATAGTGAGATGTGCTCTGTACGGCAGTGCAATGTAGGCATAATTGACAGCTGCCATTATCGACATGGTTGATTAAGTCTACGAATCGGATGGGATTGATGCCTCTCAATCCTGTCCAATATTTCGCATGGATATTTGTGCTTCAAAAGTCTCCGAAAGATCTTGCTAGACTACAAGGGGCACCCTGGAATGTCAAAGCCACCGCTAAGACTTAATGACAGCATCACTCTATCTGGATTGCACTGGCACGCGCTACTGAAACCGCAATCTGGTTCATTTGATCTCACACACCTTGGGTGGACTTTGGTTCACCAATCACTCTGTGCATCTCGCTCTCACTCCTATTATTGGAAACTCATCTATACTGTGCTCGACCTTTTCTTGTTCGAGTTGATGCTCTGCCCCTCCTGGCGACTTCGGTTCAGCCGGCTCGCCATGTCATCACTAGAGGATCTGCGCGAGCAATGGAACCATCTCTATCGAACCCAGTTACCGGCCCTCGCCAAAGCCAAAGATGCCGCACAGCCGAAATGGCCGGTTCAGCTGGACCACTGCTTCGCGCGAATAATCCTTGACAACGCCGTCGGCAAGGATAGACCGTGGAACCAGGTTTTGAAAAGCCCAGCGTACAAGAACATGAGCCGGGAGCAATTGGACTCAGCTATTGGGCTAGGTGAGAAGTTATCGAAAGGTGAAGAGAATCTTGTAGCGCTAGACGAGAGAAGCCTTTTCTTGCGGGGCAAGAAGAGTAAGACAAAGACAAAGACAGAGACCGCAGTTTCACAGAAGAAAAGGAAGAGTGATCTCGATGTTGAGGACGCGCAGCACGCCGAGAAGAAAACAACAAATCGCAAAGTCTCCTCATACTTCCATCCAGCTGCAACAGCGGAGTCAGAGAAGGTAAAAGACAAGAGGCACGAGAGCATGACGGCGGATAGTGCTTCGTCCGAGGCAATCGAGCTCGACTCTTCGTCCGACCTCACTCTCTTCCGGAAACGTATTCTGACTCTGCTCACACAAGTCCCAAGGGGCCGCTACACAACCTACCAGGCACTGGCGGATCACATCAGCAGCTCGACGTCACACAAGTCATCCGCAAGGGCAGTCGGCAGCGCGATGCGAAACAATCCTTTCGCCCCTGTTGTGCCATGTCATCGAGTCCTGGCGAGTGACGGCACGATAGGCGGGTTTGGCGGTGAGTGGGGTGAGGGTGGACAGCATGCTTCCGAGAAGCGAAGTCTATTGAGAGAAGAAGGTGTCAAGTTTGACGGCAGAGGGAAAGCAGTCGGGGAACCATTCCGAGGATTTCGGTAGTGCCCTGTCGGGTGGGCTCGGATTGGTGGAGCTTTGCCTGTGGCTGCATCTTGTTCTTGGGGGGGTGTTTCACCACTTGGGAACCTGCATAGTGGCGGTACGCGTATGACTGCAGGCAGACTGCAAGGCCTTTTGGGTGGTCAGACTCATCATCCCGCGCGGTCTATATATATGCATGCATATTGTATTCTGCCCATCTATATTCTAGTTCTATATGCCGTGGTTCTTCCCCTTGCATTAGGGCAAACTTCAAGCAACTATGACTTCAACGTCTTTTAGCTCCGTCACAGAGCCCTTGATTCCGGAAACTTCTTCATCCGATAAGGTGATCCCAAACCAAGTTTTGAGTGCGCTAATCCGTTGAGCCTCCGTGGAGCACACTTGGACAACCTCCGTCTTGCCGCCTGTGTTCCTCTTCACGACGCCATTGACCAGCATGACCTTGCCAACGATCTTACCCTCTCCGGTCTTTTCGTCTTGACCCAGCAAGAACTTGACAATCATGATCGTAAAGTTTTGGAAGGTGCCCGCCTGGCTGGTGAAATAGTTGACCACATTGAAATCGACCTCGAGGAACTCCGTGTCGTTGAAAACATAAAACGAGTTCCAGGGCTTGGCAGCGGAGTTCCGGTACTGGTAGACCCAGAACTCCTGCCTCTTTGATTGCGGGACACGCTCACGTGCGAAGCGGACTTCCTGTGACCCGAGGTTCTTGGTAATCGGCCCAACCTTCAACGGCATCGGCGCAGTGGGCCCGTCACCGCCGAATGCGACGTCGCAGACGTACTTGTCGCACTCCTCCCCGTCCAGCTCGACAATCAGGGCCATGTGCGTCATGCCGACGTAGTCGCCCTTTGGTATGCCGTCCTCCCGCAGCCGAATCCTTACTCCGGTTGGGTATGCTTCGTAACCAAGGCTTCGAAGGACGTGCATGAAGAAGAGGGACCCTTCCATGCAATACCCACCACGGTTGCGCCCATTTTCAACAAACTTTGTGAACAGGGTTTGCGGGTTTAGATCGACGGTCTTGTGTTGGGAGTAATGCAGAGACAAGTTCTCATATGGGACTGCAGCGATTTGGTGGATATGCAATGCTGTCAGCAGCGATAGGCCGCGAGGCACATCATCCTGTCGATACTTCTGGGGCAGCTGGATGTGGTCGAAGTATTGCGACAGCTGGTGCCTGCTAAAAGTAGCGCTTTCTACCGCTGAGCCCATATTGATCCTGAAAATGCAGCAAAAAGAGAAATAAAAAGACCAATTAGGAATCCAAATGCCTATTCAGACTCGTCCCGGGGCTTTCGAGGTTCGAGGCTATGAATACTTATGTGCCTTGGAGTGACTCACTGCTAGTGAGGCCGGTGCATTGTGCGATTTGACTCATGGGGCGTTCCTCCCGGGTGTTCGCCTTACTAATTGCGGGTGGCTCCCGAAATTGTCCGATAATTAAGATTAAAACATGATCCTTTACCCCAGATTTAAGGGAGGAATGGAAGGAATTTGCGATCTATCGTATTTTGACACAACAAAAATCAATTGCGTGGGGGCGGGTTGGCAGTGTGCGAATTGAAACAGAAATGTCGTGATTCAGGACTACTTACAAACTTCGGGCCTGTCAACATTTGTCTTTGATTTAATTGGGCTTCGGACCTATGGCCGTGATACAACACAATTGGTCATCTTCAACTGTATTCCCCTGGATTGATTGCAAGGCATCTCGTGTGAACGCGCGTGGAAGATGCCGACCCGACACCAGCTTGAGCAGACTATTAGTGACTCTTCCGCTAACTAGCTCGCGCGTCCCATAGCCTAATCGTGGAAGCAGGCGTGAGCCACGAGACAGTCTCAAAGAAGAAAGTAAATCGTATCGTGGCTTATTCCTATCTGAGCTGCTCTGCGTAGACACAAAGCCATGGAGGCCACCCGGGCCGCTGCATGCTCACTAGCTTGGAGATGCCGTCGAGTCTAGTCGGGAGCACAGGCAGTCCAAGCAAGATAAGGAACATGTTCTCTTCGGATGTCTTGCTCCGAGCCATCACTATCCTCATGAGGTCTTTTGCTACTGATTCTCAAGATAGTGAGTCGCTGCTTGAGTGAGAAGGACTGACGCAGCGGTAAGAATTATGCTAAAGGAAAATGCAACGTCAAATCCGAATACGCGGAAGCCAGATTGCAATGCATTGTAACAAAACAAAAGTGTGGCCCTCTATGATGGTAATATAGTAACGGGGTTGAATGCGTCACCTCATAACGTGAACTAGACCCTCTCCAACCGTCAAGAATCCAGGTCGACGAATCCTCCCCGCTCCATCGTCGGTGTGCTCAGCTTAGCTAGCAGTGTCGGCGACCGTCAATTACAAATCTATGAACAAGAAAGGTCGTACCCACGGCGAGTGCCGTGCAGATCAGACTGACTGCCAAGGAAAAGGTGGCTTCGGTGCAACCGGTAACCGTATGGCACCGCCTACTGTGCACTAGGCATGTGATGGATGCAACCAAGCTGCAGCCTTAGAAACCCCTAATGACCGTTACAGAACTTCCCAGGAATCTGGGTTGCAAAATGCATCTCATTATGTCCAGCGCCGGCAGTAGGTCGAACAGATACGGGATGCGGCCTCTTCTAGGCCTGCTGAGGTTGTTCTGGGCGGCCTAGTTACTACTTCGTAGATTTCAATGTTTGCAGATGCAACTGCGACCATGACAGTGCATCACGAGAAAAACAGGCAAGCATGAATCGCAGCTCACGCAACAAAAGGTCTTCTGGGTGCTGGACTAGTTCCGCTAACATCGATGGCGTCGCTGGAGTTCATTGTTATGGCACGACAAGATCGAGATCGCCCGCGACCGACCGGTGCCCAGACGTCAAGCCTCACTGGCAGATGCAGGTTTCCTCGGATTCTCCCGTACGTTCATCGAATCGTTTGTGCACAGGCAGTGCCGTCCGATCTCCGCGCCGTCGCCCAAACCGCTTCGTCCGCGAGGCCGAACCATAGGCAGGATTGACAGACGGATGCGCGCGCTTTGACAGGCAAGCATGCGCCTAGTGTGCACGAGTTGGGGTGGCAGGCCGATAGCGTGCCACCTAAGCTCGACGGGGCAGTTCCTTCGATTTGCTGGTCATGACGACTTATTGTGGTGTTTGTGACATTTTGCCGTGTGCCTGGGCCCCTCCCTTTTTTGCTGGACTGGACTGTTTGTTAGTCTGTTCGCTTGGTAGCAATCAGGTTCCATATGAAGACAATATGGCCGCCATCAAGACGCCGGGCCAGGTCTGAAAGCGTCGGTGGATGCAACGTTAACAAAGTTGCAACTGCATAGGGCCCCTAGTCTGAAGCTTAATCAACCCGGATAAAATGGAAGCTTCGATAGGAGAAGCACATATGCTTCCATTGTCAGAGGTGCCTGCAACGGTCCAGACGTGCAGAGTCGCAGCTGAAGTATAAGCCATCTCTTGCAGGCCCCCGGCCCGGACGACGTCGCCTTTAGGTTTGTTTGGAGCCTAGGCCGCGACGATCCATTTGCTGGGGCGACCCACGTCCCCCCGCGCTACCCACATAGTGACATAGCCCAGACTGCTGGACCGGCGCCCACAGGTCCTGTTTCAGTCGAGGGCTGCACTGCTACCTCGCTGCTTGTCAGCCGGGGTGCTTGACATGCACGGGCGAAACGGCTAAGGCAGAGGGGGGGAAAGGAACCCTTGCCCCGAGCGGCAGCTGAGAGTTCACAAGCGAGGGGAGGGGCGAGAGAGAACGGCCGCTATTCCATTCCCAGACTGGGAATTTCGTTGCGCGAGTGCCGGCTAATCCTCTTTCCTTGCTTAGACCGGTCTGTAGTTGAGTGGCATGTGCTCCCTGGTGGCGTTGGCGTGCGTGTGAACGAGTGCCATCGACCGTGTGTGTGACTGGTAGCAGCGCATGAGCAGGTGGCTTCGGTTTCTTGCGGAGAGTGGCAGCTCTTAAAACCTGCAGATCCTCCTCTTTGCCTGCATGCATGCGCGCTTTCCTTGCTTTTAAATCTCCGGCTCTCGACATCGTTTCCTATTCCCGACTCTTGTCCCAAGGATTGTTAAATTAATCTCCCACGTCCCCCAGCAGTTTGCAGGGGCACCAATCCTCCTGCCACTTTGGGCCCTTCCTTCTTTTCGCGGAGAATTTCTCATATTACCGGAGACCTCCTCGGCACCTCCCGAGCAGGCCCAGTCTCTGATATTTCGGTCTCCATGGTGTTCTTTCACCACCACAGTGATGTCGTCGGTATTTGATCTTCTCGGAGAGGCGGATAACCTGAACGAGCCGGAGCCGATACTGAATCGACTGCCAGCCATCTATGGCATGATATTTTCGTTCCTGATCCTATCGACGCTCTGTGCCATCTGGCGGCTCTGGATCCGCCTCTTCGTCACTCGCACACCTGGTTGGGATGATCTTTTCGTCGTACTGGCCGTGCTGTGCAATATCGGCCAGGCTGTGGGTTTATATCTAGCGAGCGAGCGTGGCTTGGGTCAACACTTCCTTTTGCTCGGCCTCGATGGCATGCGAGAGTTTATTCGAACCTTTTACATCGCGAACGGCACATATCCCATGTGCAGCACCTTCATCAAACTCGCCCTTTTGTTTCAGTATCTGCGGCTTTTCGGCAAGGGGACGAGACTACGGGTAGTCACAGTCATCACGATAATCGTTGTTTGCTCGTGGGGCTTTGCTTTCACGTTCATGTCCTGGGTGCCATGCATTCCCATCCGGGCATACTGGGACTGGGATATTCCGGACTCCCAAGTCACACGATATGGGTTTGGGTCGCACGAGGTGGACGCTTTTGTGGCTACCTACCTGACTCACGCCGCAACCAACGTCGCGCTCGATTTGATCATCTTCACGATTCCCATTCCCCTTTACATGGAGAAGGGAGTCCAAACAAGAACACGTTGGGCGCTGTGCGGCCTGTTCGTGCTCGGGGCAATGTGAGTAATTAGCCTCAAAATCCGTCCCTACCACCACGCAGCGATTCTGACAGAATGACAGTGTCAACGTCTGTTCCATCTGCCGGCTCGTTTCCATGGTGGATAACCGGGCGGCCACTTTCCCCACCCTGGATCCATCTTGGTATGCGTGCGTGCCAGCCGTGTTGTCAGTTCTCGAGGTGAATTTGGCGACGATATGTGCATCACTGCCAGTATTCTGGCCCGTCATAACGGAGAACCTAGGCAGGATCCTGGTGACCCGAGAAGTCGATGTCACGCGCGAGACGCGCGACTTCAGTTCCATCAACAACACATGGGAGGATAGCGACACATATGCGCTGGAGGTTGTACACTCGAACCAGAAGCCGCACCTTGACCAGAGATATATGTTGGCCCATATTGACCCACTCCAGGAGGAGAAACCGACAACGACAACTGTCATGGCCGCGGGCCAGCAGGCCAACGGTGGTGCTAGGGGGAACAGATCGCTTGATCTGGGCATGAATTTTACTTCGAGCTTGTCCGGTCTCGGGTTGCACAGGCCAGTTGTGGAGAAGAGGGAAAGCAAAGAAATTTTGTTGAATTCATGACAGCCCGAACACAAAAACTGAGTATAGTAAAATAATCAAGCAACCAAATAAGACATGTTCATACTAAATTAGTCTTTGCCAAGGCAGCAGTAAGTATGTGTGATTAATACTCAAGCAAAATGTGGAAGTGGATTGGCTTCGGTTAAGGACGACGAAAAGTCCCGACATAATTGTTCCGGCTTACCCTCACCGGCACAATTTCAGCACGGGATCCAGACAGAACTGCTTATGCCTGAGGTGCACAAAGTGAAAGCCTGGATATTTATCAAGAGCCTAGCTCTGTCAGACGTGAGACCGGAAATTAACACCTGTCCACAGCAGTCGGCTTACGGCGCAATTCCTGCCAAAGAGTCCAGGGTCATGGGGTCGCAAAATTGCACCCCGTGGGGGAGTAGCCCAATCACCACCCCTGCACAAGTTTTGTTCCGCGGATAAGACATGGTACAGCAGCGGGATAGGATCAACGTCGTTCAAGGCGCCATCAGGCTGCAGTTTTTCTTTTCTGACCGCTTCGTGAGAATTGATCCTTTTGACTTCGCTCCTGGCGTGTGAAGCATATAACATCAATTCGTAATTGCCTGCAAGTTTAATTCGTGGCGTCTAGGCCATTCACAGACCTAAGAAGGACGATAAACCCCAACAACGACCACAAATTCCATCCTGCAAAGATCTGAGCTGCTCCAATATCTCATTGCAGATCACCCTCTCAATCCGCCATCGCCATGCCGGACTACGTCATCCAAGGCTGTACAGTCCAGGATGCCGCAGACGTAGCCCGCAACAACATGTCTTCTTTTTGGGAGGACCAGAACTGGCGCATCGTCTGGAAGCACTCGACCCTGCCCCGCGTCATCGAGGCGTGCACCGCCCGCTCACCCCGAAACCTCCTCAAGGATCGGGCGCTTCTCCGCCACTTCAAGGCCGTCGACCCGGAGACGGGCAAGTTCCTTGGCTACGCTCGTTGGAAGCTACCACCTGGGTACAACCTGAAAGAGGACGGCAGCCCGACGTGGCCGGAAGGCCAGACCCCGGACGTCACCCCGGAGGAGAGGGCGAAGATCGAGGAGGTGGCGGATGCGGCGGTCTGGAACCCTGATGACGAGAGTGATGACCTTGATGCGCCTATCACGAGAAGGAAGATCGAGTACTTGGCGAGAAAGGAGTATCTCAGTAAGACGAAATTTCACTTACTCCTAGTTTTCTGCCCGTCTTATATCACGCTGATGCTTCTCCGGTGGACAGTGCTCGACTTCTTTGCGGTGCACCCTGAGAACCAAGGAAAAGGCGTGGGTACGGCTCTTCTCAAGCATGGAATCGAGAAGGCCAGAGAGATGAATATGGATATCTTCGTCCTGGGAATGGTCGGGGGTTGGCGGATCTACCAGCGCATGGGGTTCAAGTTGATGGAGACCGTGGTCCAGGATGCCACGCCTTATGGTGGCAACGACAATTATGCATTTCAGTTCTTGGAGTACGAGATTAAGAACAAGGATCAGGAGTAGGGTCACAGAGCCCACATGGCAACTCTAAGTTTGATGGGAAGCGATGAGTCTCAGCACAGCGCATCTGGCTTGGTAATTGCAACGACATAGCTCAGGAGCGGGAAAACAGCAATTTAATTTCTACATTGTTTACGACATGTGTATCATGTTTAAAATCTTGGCAGCTGTCTTCACCGAGTCTGCGCGATAGCCAGCATAGCTAGACCCACCCCCAGAACGGTCGCCAAAAAGGAAGCCGGAGCCAGTGCAGTCTGCACGTCGAGCTTGTCGATAGCACAAAGCCAGTACGGGACAAATGCAATCCCGAACGCAAGCACGGCTCCAGCCCACCCCATCGTCTTCCTGATGCAGAGTCCCTGCCTGGCGTGGAAGCCCCAGCCATAGGAAAATTGCTTCTTGTTCAACCCCGGCGGTGCAAGCAACTTCGGCATGCAGTCGAGCAGCTTCCTGCCGTCCCGCCCGAGCTCTGGGTTTGCGATGCCTCTGAGCAGCATCTTGGCGCACACGCGCATCTGGTCCTCAATGCTCAAGTCTTGGACCGGCGTGTAGCTGTATCCTTGGAAAAGCTTCTTGTTTCTGGGAGGCGGCTTGCTGTCCACCTCGACCTCGTCGCTGTCGTCCCAGAGAAAGTAGAACCTGGACAATGTGACGCTGGTATATGACCTCCATGAAAGTTTCCGCTGCAGCCAATTGCCCTCGGCCTGACTGAGGAGGTCTCGCGCTCTGCAGAAGAATTCGAAGTCGCTTTGCATATTCTCGAGGGCTGTCACAGTTCGCATCCTCGTATCTTTGATTGTTGTCCAGCACTTGTCGACACAGAGGTATGTTTCCATCTGCGTGTTTCCAGATGGGAGTGCAGATTCTGGCGTATTTGGCTTGCTGGTGTTTAATAGTCGGCTGATATACTGGATGCACTTCTTCCAAAATGGATTCCTGGCCGTATTCTTTGACGCAGCTTGATCATCGCTTGATGAAATCGATCTCGGTTGGGTGGTTGGCAGAAAATCAATACTGTGAGTCTTCCCTTGGGCTTTGCCTTGGTTGATACTGAACCGCTCAGTTTCCGGCTGGTTGAGAATGATCGACATTTCCTCGCCGCCGTACTAAAATATGGTGTTAGCCATACAGTAATTTTGGGTTTTATAACTCCATCTTGTACTTACTTCCCATTGCAACTCTATATCTTGCGCTTTCTGGGGGCGTGCAAGCGGATGCAGTGGCCACCAGTCAACTTCCTCGTCAAGGTAACCTTCAACTGCAACTCGCAAGTTGTCCAATATTGGTATTTGGTGTTCCATGTTGCAGCACTGAACAAGCTTCATCCCATTAAGCTGTACCGTGATTGGCGCCGCTTCAGCCATGTTCTCAGGAGCCTGTATCCTTTCTCCATGGCCGGCTATCTGCTTCCGCTGCTGTGCCCTTCCGACTGCTGAACCAGGCTCGTTCTCGTTATGGTCGGTCAAACCTGAGAAGACATTCATTCTTTCACCGTCAGCTGCACCAGGCAAGAAGTATCCGTGGCGCCCTTTGCACATGGCTGCCTCCCACATCTCACCAACGCTACCCTGCTTGCCCAAGACTGTTGTTGCAGACAGGTTCCTCAGCATCCACGCAAGTACAGTTGCCCTAGACAGGTTGAATCGTTGGTTTTTATACAGAATTCGGCTCAATCTGCGTGTGAAGAAAGGCGCAGCGAATTCCTGCTGAAATTTGATGAATCTTTCCACGAACGGAAGAGACCGTTCGTTGTTTCTAGTAAGAAGATAACTGAGTAATTTCGCTTTTGACCCTGCTGACGAGGTGACCTGCGTGGAACCTTCATGTTTTGTAAAGCTAAGCGGCAAGTCCGTATCAGAGAGACCATCGTCAAGAAAGGCTTCGATGCTAGCTGGCATATCCATTGATACTAGAATGCCGAAGATCTTCCGCATCGATACGTCTCTAATCGTCTTTCTGTCTTTATGGATTCTGTGCACTATCCTGGTGGTATCGACAGGGGACACATAGTCGGCGATCTGCAGTATGGGGCGAGTGAAACGTACGTCGGTACCGAAGAATTCGAAGAGTTCGACATTTCGGAGCTCCTTGATGACACTCTCTTGGGTGATGAGCCTGTGGATTCTATCGACCGGGATGAAGAACTTTCCGTCCACATTCCGTACACGAGCTGCTTTGAGTCTATGTTTGAGACTGACTCGATTTTTTGACTTCTTTGGCTTGGTTCCCTTTGCATACCGATGTGAGGCTATGCCAGACACATCACCAGACAAAGCCTCCGCATTATCTTTGCTCATGTCAAGCCCGCCAGCCTGGGCTCCAAGAACAGCTGTCCATAATTCTGATGGCTGGGCATCCTTAATGGTCGGATGACGCAGCCAAATCTCCGTTCTCAAAGCTGCTGCATTGTCGATTAAAGCATCAGGGACAGCATCAATTGATATGCCGCCGTCCGAGCTGCTCCTTTCAACCGGGCCTCTCTCTGTAGCTTTCTCTGTGTCGGAGTTGACATTCGAAGGGGACTTCCTATAAGGATGGGCATTTTGAGCAACTTCGATTGAGCGCTGAGGATATTCGGATCAGCCAAATTGTTCTGACAAGGAAGCGAGAGATGTTGCTCTTGTGATTGCACACGAAAACTCAATGTGGGGAGAGCTTACCCGACGTTTTTGGGCCT
This sequence comes from Diaporthe citrichinensis, assembly GCA_014872995.1. Classification (NCBI taxonomy): domain Eukaryota; kingdom Fungi; phylum Ascomycota; class Sordariomycetes; order Diaporthales; family Diaporthaceae; genus Diaporthe; species Diaporthe citrichinensis. The sequence continues at coordinate 26,592 of JADAZR010000076.1, read as the reverse complement.
CAGACCAGGTCTGCGTTTCTGGGTTCGATCCTGGAATGGCGTCCATCGTTCAAAGCAACAGTAATCATATTACAGTGTCGAATGATCCCCTGAATGTGTGCCACGATGCTTAAGTACATGGACTTCTACAGTCACAACTTGACACGGTTCCATGAACAAACAGTACGTGAAATGGGCGATAAAAAAGACTTGCAAGGAAGACTGTGGCTGTGTGCCTCGAATAACTTCAGCGAGTCCGCCTGCAGATGGGCTGAGTGTCTGGCAGGCATGCATGACAACTCACAGCGGTAATCCGAGTTGCCACAAATGCACCTGCTAAACCAAACGCAGACTCTTGGGCAAGTCGCGTAGCCAATGCAGTGATGGCCTTTTCAGCGTGTGACAACAAAGTCCCTTCGCCACCGCCATGTAGGCGGATTACTGTACTTAAAAAGCACACCAACCGCAGGCTGATGGGGCCGGCGGCCCTACCACACCTGTGCACTTCGATACTCTCGCATCAAGTCATCTCCTCAGCGCCGCCCGGGAAATCTATAGTGCTGCGGTCACCGTCTCGTGGCGCAGCGATGTTCTACAATGTGCAAATCAACTCTACAGACGCCGTATCACGATGTTCGGGTACGAAATGGAAGTATGATCAATCAGTATCCCCATTGCGGGGCAAGCCCAATTTTTGAAGAGCAAAAGTCCCCAAAAAGTAGGATGATTTCCAGCTAAGCTGTCAAGGCTAAGTCATACGGCGTTATGAAGAGGTCCTCCCCAAGAAAAGAGGAGTAAAGAAGAATAAATGCTTTTTGATGTGTGAGAAGACCGAACAGAAAAATCCACCCAGCCTTACAGGCCACTGAGGTCCAGCGGCTCGGAGATGACCTTGCCGGCGTCTGGAGGGCCGCTGGTGTTCCCGGCCTCGCACCAGGCGTCGAGGGCGTTGCACTTTGCCTCCCACAGGGAGCAGCCCCTGCTCTTGTCGTTGCCGTTGATGACGGGCTCGACGCCGTCCCAGCAGTCGGTGTTCTTCTCCCAGCAGGCGGCGCTGGCGGCCCAGCACTTGGGCAGCGCGCCGGCCGTGTCGTCGGACCACGAGGCGAGCTCGGTGAAGCACTTGTTGCCGACGGTCAGGACCGTGTCGGAGGGGCAGGTGCCGACCACGTTGGCGGTGCTGGCGCTCAGCTGGCTCAGCTTGAGGGCCGAGGTGGACACGATGCTCGAGTACACCTCCGGGCCGAACTCGGGGAACTCGCCCCACGGGGTCTGGTAGATGTCGTAGGTCAGGGACGCGCTGGAGGCCGCGACGTGGCCGGGGATGGAGACAGTCTTGGGCGTCTCGCCGCCGGTGCCGCCTGAGATGTAGGCCTGGGCGCAGCCAACGAAGAACTGGGGCACGATGCTGCCGCCGTCGCGGTTCTGCAGGCCGAGGACCTCGTCGCGGACCAGGTAGTAGCCCTCGCTCAGGTCGGAGGGGAGGATGGCCCCTGTGTATCCGCCATTCTCGATCATCACGTCGACTCCCCACTTGCTGGTCGCCGTGTCAAGACCGTTCCATGAGATCTTGAACCAGCCCTCTCCGGACGCCGAGTTGGCCCAGGGGTCCGTGGCACCAGCATCGGCGACCTTCTTCAGGTAGACGGCGGTGGATCCCTTGTGGTTGCTGTCAATGACGCCGGGCTGGGCGCCGTCGGCCCAGGAGCGGTGGTTCATGACGATGCCGTCGCCAGCCGTGAGCTTGACCGTCCGGCCGACAGATGTCTCTCCGTTCCTTCCACAGGCCATGTCGGTGGAAGTGACATCGGTGATGGGTCCCGTCGTGGTGTCGCCGTTCAGGTCCATACGGATGCCTGCTGCCTCGCCCTGTCCCTCTCCGTTGCGGAAAATCTCGACCATGCGAGTGTGCGCCTCGACACCGCCCAGAAGGGCAAGCGCCGCGATGAATGAACGTGAGACCATGTTTGCTTGAGTGTCCTGTGATGGGAGTTTTCGGTGGTCTTTTATTTGTTTCTTTGTGTATGCGGTCTGCTGAATGAGTGACTGTATGTACTGCGTAAAGAACCGTGGCCACAGGCCGAACGCAAGCGTTTCGCAAAAAGAAGGTAAAATGAATGAATGAGGACTTTGCCGTGACCTTCCTCTCGCACCTGGCGGGCTGGAGGCGCGGGCGGAGGATTTGTTAAATACGCCAGACTAGGCATGCAGGTACGCCAGGCACATGTGGAACAAGGCGCCAGTGTCCAGGCTTTTGCCGCCCTTGTTTACGTCGCCTTGGGCGATTTGACCCCATCCGGGCCCCATCCGGGGCCCACAAGGGCTACGACATGGGCCGAAAAGGAAATTAGTGGTGGCAAGCTTGATTGGAACCTTAAACCAGCTGAAAAGCCGCCCGACGAGCCCCTCCTGCATGCTGGCGGAAGCCAAGCAATGTTTCGTTTGACGCGGATCTTCCCTTTTGAGTCCTGTCAGTGCCCCCTGTTACACGACATATGCACGGCCGTATTCTTGTTTACACGCTCAGGGGCCAGCGGCTTTTTAGGCTCGCTGCATCCTTTTTTGACGCCGCGCGCATGCTTCTCAAACACGCCCTAATCTCGGTGGAGTAAAAGATCTGTCAGTAAGCAGATCGGAGGTCATCACGGTAGTACCGGCATCCCCTCCCCTGCCTGGCTCCTGCCTGCTATCTTTCCGGTCTTGGCGAGAATCAAGCCGCCGAGTCAGGGGCTGAGCTTGGCAGGTTGATTCGACGGCGAGCTCCCCAGGGGCGGACATTGCTGGCCCAGGAAATTGGCCGCACTGGCTCTCAAACGCACCGGCCCCCAGCGCAAAGCCTGCTGCCAACAAACAGCTCACCGTGGTGAGATGAAGCTTGGTCAGGACCCGGGACTGCACCCTCAGAAGTGATTGTGAAACTGTGATGCCTTACAATTCAGCGGCAGCCTGCACGGAGTTGGCTCGATGCATGTGTTCAAACCAGTCACTGGATACGATGACCTCACCAAAAAAAAAAAACCAACCCCAAAAAAACTAAACTGCCTAGGCACCTGTGTTACGAAGAAAACACGACAGATCCGACAGCGCTACTCAGTTCTTGACAGCTTCGATAACCGACAACGACTTCCACGGCCCTTCACCTCTCGTCACACTCGCAACCCGCAGTCCGACAGACCCGAGAAGCTCTTCCCAGTTCTTCAGCGTGCGCTGTTTCCCGCCAAGGCCCAGCATCATGAAGTCAAGGTAGGCTGCCCACTGATGAGGGGGGTTGTCGAGCACGTCCTCCTGGATGAGGAGCCTGCTGTCCTCAGCCATGGCATCCACAATGATGCGCAGCATGTTCCTGGACACCTCGTCGGAGTAGTTGTGGAAGCAGCGGCGCATCCAGTACGTGTAAGCCCCTGGATTCCCAGCCAAATTAGTCGAATTTCTCGCAGCAGCCCAAGAGGCGTAAGCAGTGTCCCCACACAACGCACCTTTGACGGGCTGATCCCTGTGGAAGTCCAGCGCCACCCTCCGGACACCCGCCAGCTCAGGCTCGTCCAGCGCCAGCCCAGCCTCGAGCGTCTCGGGCCTGTCCTCGAGCACGAACCGGTGGATGGGCAGGCCCGGAAATTCCCTGTGGATAGCCCTGATGGCCCCGCCCTTGCCCCCGCCGACGTCGACAAGCACAGCCCTGTCCGAGTCGGGGTGCGCCCTCGCTTCGGCCACCAGCCACGAGAAGTCGTAGATCCCAGCCGTGACGGGCATCCGCGACTCGACGTGCGCCATGCCCTTGAGGAAGCTGCCCACCCACGCCTCGTCCTCGGCCAGCAGCTCGTAGAAGGACAGGTCGGGCTTGCCGTACGCGAAGCTCATCGGCACGTGGTTGATCGCCTGTGGCTCCTTGCGCCCGTACTGCTCAAAGTACTCGGGCATCTTGGCGTACGGGACGAAGGCGTTTGTCCAGCTGCAATTCCCGGTTAGCAGATGCGCATTCTGTGTTGCACACCCGGCCCCATGCAGCGGAAGAGAGCTCACCTCATGTTGAAGACGTGGCTGCCTGCGTTTTCGCTCCTGTACGCGAGCGACTTTTGTGTGTGCAGGATGGTATCTTGCCCCGTCTGCTTTAAAAAGCCCTGTGACACAAGCACTCCGCCGACGCGTCCTATATCGAGCATGCATTTAGCCTTACCGCAATTAGTATCAATGAATCGTCCTGTACTCACTCAGGAGTGCCTCCTCCGACTTAGTCGCAACCGCCAAGTCCTGGTAGGAAATACTGCCCTCGACTGGAATGGCCTCAAAGCCTCCCCACTTGTAGAAGAGCTGTGAAGCAGCGAGGCGAGCGATGTCCATGTTTGCTTCAAAAGTGTGAGCTAGGTCCTCTGAATGCTCCCAAAGATGCCTTGAAAGTGTGTAATAGGATATCGGAGAGCTGAGACAGGGTTTTGAGGTAGCTTACAGTCCACCCAGACATCGTCAGGCATCTTGACGGCGTTCAGGACCTTCTGCGCGGCCTCGATGATCTGCTGGCGCTGGGCCTTGTCCACCGCGTCCCCAACGCCGTCGTCGCTGGCAAAAAAGTCCTGTACTGCTCCGTTCAGCTGGTCCATGCCTTCTTTCACATCGCTAATCGATGCGGCTCTGGCCGCCGCGGCGGACGCGTGCCCATTAGCAGCGACTACGGTCATCTTGCGACAACTGGGCAGGTTCTATTGAGTCTGTAAGGAGTGTTCAAAGAAGAGTTTGATGAGCCCAGTGAAACCCTACTACCTCCTTGAACATGCGGATTGCTCAATTTATATGCACAGGAGACAGGTAGACGAGGTCTTTTGAGCAGTTCAAATGATTACGTCCTCTCTCTGTCTCAGAAGGTTTTGGCGCCATGAGGGGTCGGCAAGCCACAAAAGGCAAATGGAGTCACCACCTATTACGATCGAGCTATAAGCCGGGTGGGCTCTGGCGGGCCGACCAAAGTTACCTTCCGGGTGATCATAGAGTGTGCCGTAGAATTTCGCTCCCAAGTTGACGCGCCGAAGTGACGAGGGCGAGCTTACAGTTTTGCCTTTTACAGCTGGCCGACGGGTTGATTCACCGGGACGGTGGGCATGGCCCACATAACGGCCGAAACGATCGCCCAAGGATCACCACGGCGTGCCGAACCGGTTCGTCTGATCAGCTCATTCGTCGGTCGGCCACCTGTCAGTCTGCCATTTCTGCTTGGCAGCTCACGCCGGAAGCTCAATATCTGTGGGTCGTGGCAGGCATGTAAGCTCGAGCTGCAGATCGCGGGTGCACCAAGCACTGCAAAGCGTAATCATTGGAATGAAACGAGTGCAGGGTATTTTGGTCGTTTGCAGCAGAGGTGGAAATAGCATATGGACGAACCCCCTCTGATTGGTGAGCACAAACTGCATGGCTGAATTTCAAGGTTGAGTGCGCGAAGAGGATCTTGAACGATAGTTTCAGTGTGCTCATTCGAACAGGATACTGGCACTCGCAGATTGGTCTTGTGGAAATACAGTGCACAGTCGATGCTTCGTTCGGTCCTTTCTAGGAATCTAAACATTACAAGTGCCACATAGCGAGCTTCCTAAATAGACGGCCACACCCACTCTACGGATATCAAGACTCATTCTTGAGTACAAAATCGACCACAGCCCGGTTGGGACCATCCCACCCTCGCTGAGCTCTAATGAACCAAAGTGTGATGGCCGCAACAAGGACCACCCCAAACACGGGCCCACAATAGTTCATGTTAGATGCCGTTGCAGGAAGATCGGTGGGGAAAGGCAGCCAGATCATCGCGTACACGGTATAAACAAGCCCCAACATGTTCACCGCCGTACCAGCCCTGCCGAGATTCCACTGGCCGAGCTCGAGTCCATTCGTCAGACGGGCATAGAGGACACACGCGAGCACGATGGCGTAGCTCATGTATATCGCCAGCGAGGAGAGCGACACAATGGCGTTGAGGGCGATATACGAACTGCTGCCGATGTTGAGGAGCGAGAGCAGGAGCACAATGATGGAGGTCATGATGATGGCGCGGGCTGGAACACGGCTCTTGCCGTCAACGATGCCGAAGTATTGTGGGAGTCCTATCTTTGTGTCAGCCAGTGGGAATGGAAGTTGACTAAGGCTGATCAACTTACCGCCATCTCGTGCCCACGCCCATGTGAGTCGGGACACGGAAGAGACGACGCCCATGTTTCCTGATATGCCCAAGACTACAAGCCCCGATGTCATTGCCGTTGTGGCCTTGGCAGACCCTGTGGTATTCAGAAGGATGGTGACGAGTGGGCTGGATGAGTTGAGAAGAATATCGACGGAGGGCATACAAATCTGTTGCCGGATATATGAGCACATCTGGTCAAAAACAGCGTATTGAATGGTGGGCATACCGCGAATGTGATAATCATGATGAGACCTAGTAGGCCGTTGGTAAAGATTGCCCAGAACATAGCTGTCGGCACGGCACGCTTGGCATTGCGGGTTTCTTCACCCATATGTATCACGCTCTCGAAGGCTGCAACCGTCAGCATGGTTAGCTATTGCTTTCGACCCACCCAAGCAAGGCCCCCATGGAAGAAAGCTGAACTCACAGCAAAACAGGAAAATATTCGACAGCGCACCCAGGTTGGCCGCCACGAAATAATTATCCCAGCCGGACGAAACGTTGCTCTCGAAGAAGACATCAGTGCTGTTGCGGGGAGACATCACCCAGAGGACAACGAGAAAGATGAACAGTAGGCAAACGTTCAGGATGCCGGCCAGCAGCTCGAACCAGGGGACCAGCCGAAAGGCGAAGAGGTTAACACCGGAGCAGAATGCCATGGTGGCGAATATGATCAGCGTAGTATGCCAGCCTCCCGGCTCATAGTCATGATGGGTAAGCTGGATCATGCCCTCCAGGACCAGCGTGTTGCCGTTGAGACAACTTGCAAGAAGAGCCACATAGCCTGGGGCACAAGAGGAGCATCAGTCAGCCGACAGCCATGTGAGATGGAACGGGATCCGTGGAAATCTGCGCCTACCTGTCCAAGTCATCCAACCTTGCATCCAAGTGAGGAAACGCTTGCAGCTGGGAGGGGAGAAGTTCCACGTCCAGTAGTACTGGGCCCCTGCGATGGGCTGAATGGACGCCATTTCGCCAAATGTCGCCGCTTGGCAGAGAACACCGGCTAATACGATGATGTAGCTCCAGAACCATGCGGCCGGGCCGCCGTTGTTGAGGGCAAAGTACATGTTTCTGTCAAAAGGTCATCACTCGGACTGATCTGGCAGAGCATAAAGGCGGCCAACTTACGTAGCAATGGAGTACCATGTCCCCAGGTATACCAGAGAGAACGCGAAGAGCTGTGGTGTGCTGAACAGCCGTCTGGTCCGAGTCTGCTCCTCCAGTGTGACTGCCCCTCTCTTCGCGTCGTCCCGAGCGACAGCGTCATTTTGTTCCGAGACGTTTACCGAGGAAACGTCTTGTTTGTCCTTCTCTTCCATTGTGACGGATGCGAAAGTCAAGAAACCCCAAAGTTTGGACGCCGCGACGAGAACAGTTTCCAAGGCAAGGCGACTAAACGAGCGCAAAGAGACCGTAGTTAGAGAACAGAGAAGAGTTCATGAAGTGCCACAGAGGAGGTGGGAGTCCCGCCTCAGGCATATGCAGCAGACCCATAGAAAGGTTGCAGAGTTCTTGCATGGCCGGCAGGACGGGCCTGGGCCGGTTGCGACTGTCCCAGTGGGTCGGGTGGCGTGCCTCGGATATGCCCCCCGAGTTCGCCTGATCTACGGTGCCATCGAAGGGTTGTTTGTTCTCCGCAGCGATATCTCAATCTTTACTGCAGGTGGGTGCATGCAACGTCGTGCTGCGGGTATTGCGAAGTAAGTTGTATCAAATCTGTCTGAGTTCTATAAATACCTTAGTATGTGCTGCCTACCGAGGTATCTATACGTCAGATCAGTACCTAGGTAGATTCTATGAGGGATGGAAGGTTTGTTCAAGAGGCAGAACACGCTGTCTGGACCGCCTGGAAAACGCAGTGCAGGACCTCACCGGTCTCTAAACGTGGTATGCCGAAAAGTGGATCGATACTTGAAAGTGCCCATTTGCATTGGATGTTGGACCTCTGCCCATGCATCCCTCGGGCCAACAGGCTGCTTAACAGCCCTATCAGGTCACAGTTCCCTGCCTAGGCGACTGTGACCAGGTCGGAATGTGTCATCCATTACGGATCTGAGGCCCACCCTGTTACCTTTGTATTTCATTTGTGAGTCGCTGTTGATATTTGAGAGGGTCGCAGATAAACATCCAGACTGTTCTCATCACATCTCAGATAATACACAAAGGGTTACCTGTAGAAGTGCTCCATTTCTCCAAAGCTTTGGGTCCGCGATCCGGTGAGGAAATCACCGCATGAAATGACTTCGTCTTCTTGTTTTCATAGCATCACTGAAGACAACATCACGTGGAAACGGTGGCCAGTATAGATATCTGGACCATAATTTCCAAGTCTGAAACTGATTGGATCCTCTTCAAAGTCCCGGCTTTTATGTCTAACACTGAACGCAGTTTTTCAAACTGGTGCCTACTAGGTAGCTCTCATATGTGTCATGCTCTAGACGTCGGTGAGTATCAATATGGATTCATGTTGATATTTGACTAAAGATCCCTCATTCCACCGTCCTCACAGATTTCTCCCCAGAATCGATGCAGTGAGTTGGCCAGCAAGTAATCCACCTTGACTTTAAACCTCTCAGCTTGAATTGGTAGACAACTGACATGCGATCGTCATCTGTTTCCTTGACAGACTCGAAACTGGTAGACAGCCTTAGGATTTGAATTCTGTGGGGCTGTATGTTCTAGGCTCCCCTAAAGCTGGGTACCTGTTCTACCAACAGCAAGTACCGTAGTGTCTCCCCCGGGGAGCGACGGAATACCCTGTCTGCATATCTCCACTCCTTTGCAAGTCAAACCGGTGAGTCAACCCGCCCCACTGCCGGTCAACCTCAATCCGGATCTTAGTGTTTTACATACAATGCACTAATCCATGAATTCAAATCTCACTGACAGCATGTGAGATGCCAGTAGCCTGACGCCTTTGACAATGTTCCTGAATAACAAAAATGCTCAGAAGGTTTAAGTTATAGTTTCTTTGATAGTCCCCTGAAAGCCTTGTATAAGAGGCAGAATAGCATGAGTAAGCGGGTCCATGTCAGGTAAAAAGTAACAGATCACATAATTCGAATCCCAATGAAATTCCAGATTGAGGCAGGGGCATTTGTGGGCTGGTACAGCGGCAAATTAAATTTCCATCATTGGAAGCTTCATCTTGTGGTCTGAGACCATCAACAGTCCAAGTGGGTGGGCATTGCTTGAAAAACAGATCGGATACGTGCTGACTGAATTTACAAAAGGAACGGTGGCTCTGTTGAAGCCACGGCCAGGTCGGTTCTGCGGCACATGTGAGGCGCAGGTGATCCTTGCATCGCCGCACCCGCCGTGTAAATGCTCGGCCAACAACCCTTCCTTTCAAAGTCCAACAGGGACACCCCAATTTCTCTTGCTAATCCAAATTGACTTCCCGGCCACCCCCAACATGACTCTTTGGCTCGCATCGTAAAATTACCGACATGCCTCCCCCATTTCAGGCTTTGCTGCCGCCATATGAACGTTCTGAACTGCTAGAAATAGTCATGATCTGAACAGTGTTTATTTTACTGAAATATTGCAAATTTGTCAAATCATCAGCCTCAAGTCACCCCTTCCGCGGTGGCTTAACGTCAAAGAAATGCATCCGCGGTTCCGGATCTAACGACGATATAGCTCTGCACGACAGCTACTCCCCGTCCCCTGAGCTCGACGGCCGCTGTTCCCAGCCCACCCCGACGCGGTTGAGAACATGACGACGTCAGCTCCATTCCTTTCTCACAATGAGAATGACCATAGAGCACTCGTGATGGTTACCACGGTGGTCTTCTGTCTGCTTACGATGACGGCCCTAATCGCAAAACACATAGTCCGTCTGAGAAAAGGGAGCTCTCTCCATCATTTTGATTATATCCTGTTCCTTGGTGCGATTTTCATGCTCCTCCAGACAGCCTGCATTGTCCTCGGGGTGGATCGAGGCCTCGGCCAGCGTCTCGTGGATGTTAGTGAGGCGAGCTCCGTCAGCAAGGTGCGTGACAAGAGCCCCGGGCTCGTTTAGGCTGTTGCTTAAACTTTTACAGCTGCTATATTCTGCATCGCTTCTTGGAAATGCTGTTTTGGCATGCACTAAGATTTCCACGTGCCTTCTTATCAGGCAAATCAACAATTACGGAAGACTTCGCACGGCTACTCGTCTTGTTCTCGGCATCATCTTGGCCACATCGTTTTCGGGCATCATAGCGACTGCGTTTCGATGTGCCCTCCCTTCGCCCTGGCGAGCCGAAAGCCACTCAGCGTGCCCGGCCGCTATTTCCGTATATTTATTCAACGGAATATGCAATATGATTACTGATACACAATTGTGTGCTCTTTCTGTGGCTATGGTCTGGGATATCAAGTCGGATGTTAAGAAGAAGGCAACAGTCATGGTCTTGTTCACTTCTCGAATACTGTAAGCAGACAGCGCTCTTCAGCCACCGGACAACTGCATCCGCGAGTGGTAATACAACGGAAGCTAATATGTAACGTTTGTCAATTTTCAGATGCCCTATTATCACCGTTCCCAGCCTCATGCAAACCGAGTTCCTGCACGAGGATAGCGACTTCACCTGGCTGGCTGTTTCCCCAACTGTGTGGCTCCAGATATCCTACAATCTCGCTGTCATCACAGCCTGTATTCCAACAATGAAGAATGTATTCGACAATCTGTCGGGGAACTTTTCGGCGGAGATCGACGCGCCGTACAAATTGACGGCCGTGACTGGAACCAGGAACATGGGATTTGAGGCATCGGCGCTGGGCCAAGAACCGAGCCAGGCACACTCCCACATGAATACACAAGGCACAAGCCTCAAGCTTCACACTGCAGCACCCAACCAGGCAGCATGCTATGCTACGGACGGAAAGCGGTACAGTTCAACCCGGGCAAGAAAGGACGACGATGGCCAGAGTGAAAGCGTACAGAACCTCACCGATGGTGTGGTTCTGGTGACCGAGGAGGTCAATGTTCAATTTGAAGACGATAGACCACCGTCAACTCTTGGGTCCTATGACTCCTGGGATGCTACGCACCATCGCATTACAGGGACTTGGAAATAAATCGTGTGGTACATACAATTGTGTCTAGGAGCTGCGCCATTCGAGTGCTACTACACACATGGAACACGTGTATCTCCTCAGTAGATAGACTATGAGGAAGAAATCAGAGATTCGCACCTGCATAAACGGAGGGTACACCGGTACATCGCCAGCAGTGATCACGTGAGAATTTGCAGACCTAACACCCACGCCTAATTTGCATACCTCATTAGCACATTTAATTAACCTTAAGAGTATAAATTAGCTGCGTAAATTAGTTGTAGAAATTGGGCATTTAGACGTTAGATGTGTAAGTGTTGGGTGTCTAGGTATTGAGATGTTAGGTGTATAGGTGTATATGTGTTAGGTGTGTAGGTGGTGGGTTGTGTAAGTGTTGGGTGTGGGTGTGGGTGTGGGTGTGCAAATTAGGCCTGGGTGATGGGAAGCATCGCACAGGCTTTTCAGCATCACAAGGGATGTCTCATCTCAATCGCAACACACACATCACAACGCACACACAAATACCCATAAATGTGAAAGTCTAGGCAAGTCTAAAGGCTAGTGAATGCCTGATCTGTCTGATGCTGACAACGAACATCTATGGGGTATCCACCATGCCAATCGTGGCCTCTAAGACGGGCTGCCTAGTCAAATCGGGTACTCCCTTCCCATTCAATCCTTTTTTCCAGCATGAAAGCCACTGCCGATCGGCCATTCATCCAGACCAACGAATGCAGGCGTGTATCCTTTCAGGTGTAAGTTGCCTCAACGCTGCCCAGCTCCTCGCCGTCGATCTCGAGAGAGAATTTCAGGTTGGCAGCCGCGGTACGGACGACTAGGTTGTACTGGAGGTCAAAGTAGGTCTTTCCGTCGGCGCCAGTGCGCCAGATGAAGTTCGCTGGGTTGACCCTTGTCAGGTCCGATCGTACCTGACAGCAATCCTTGACCAGTGGACCTGGATAGGAAGGTGCCGCCGTGGCCTCGGAGTAGTGAAGCGTGTTGGTGACGATCAGGTCGGACATCTTGTAGTTCCTTCCATAGGTTACAACGAAGGGAAACTTGATGGTCTGGTCACGTTTCAGATCCTCGCCCTTGTAGATGTACCAAGTGAGCTAAGCATAATATCATCATTCGTCAGTTGCCTACCGTAGTTATACGGGGAAAGGGGTGCTTGCGAAGCTGTGGCGTACCTTCTCAACCCTGTTGAAGCCATCCTGAGGGTACCAGACCATGGGCCTGCCTCGGTCCACAAGACGATCGTACCGGTACATTGCGGTCACGCCGTAGTGTCGGACAGCCTGGGTGGAAACGACGGACGCCTGGTTGCAAACACGGCTGAGGGCGGCACCTTTGACGATCGCGCCCCACGAATCATGGGGCTGGATGATTTGAATACCATCCTGGTTGTACACCTCTTGGAGGCGGTGCTTGAGGTAGCGGCTCGAGCCAAATCCCCCAACGAGGAAGATGCCGTTGATCCTGCGGTTGCCGCGCTTGTAGGTAGCCTCCGCGACCTGGGCACTAACCAGCTGCAAGACGTCCCGGATGATGGGGTCGAAAATGTCCTGCAGAATGTCGCTGAATGTTCACATTTAGCATTCTCACAGTGACGACTTAGGACTTCGGATCGAGCTTACCCAGTCATTTCCCAACAATTGCCAATAAGGCGCTCGGCAGGATCGTCTTGAAGTTTGGCCATGGGAAAGTTTACGTAATGAATATCAGTGACGTCGCCGTCGAATCCAGTCTTGATGGTCTTGTCGAATTCATTCAAGGCTTTGGCCCCTGCTATGTGTTAGTAACGTGTTGCGGGGCCCAAAGCGATACATTCTGCAACATCCCAAAACACAACAGACGGAGAGCCGTAAAAAGAAAGAAAGGTAGAATACTAACAGCCGATGCTGCCCTTGAGGGACTCGAATTGATCCTCGCCCACCAGCCTTCTGATGGTCTTCTCGAAGAGCTTGTTCAAGCCAAGCGAACCCACCATTCCACCTTTGCCAGGGACTAGCTCAGCCAGCTCCAGGGGCTGAATGTTCTTGACCTCATAAGTGATGAGGTCAACGGTACCTCCACCAGCGTCGCACAGCACAAAGGAATCACCCGCCTTGATCGAGTGGTCGTGGGTGGTCAGAGTGTAAAGAGCAGCTGCCTCGGGCTCCTTGATCAGTGTGACGGGATGAATGCCGGCTTTCTTCGCAGCCTAGTGGTGATACAAGTCAGCTCTACGTTTACCATGAAAATTAATGTAATCGCGGATCCCTACCTTCAGAGTGAGGTCTTTGGCCTTGTCGGACCAGACAGCAGGAACGCTCAGAACAAACTCCTTCTCACACATGTTGAAGAAGTCTTGAAGAACGGAGGAGCCAGCAATGGAAAGTGCGTGGTTGTACATAGCGCCGATGAAGTCGGCAGCCACGTCGACGGGATCCTTGGGAAGGGCGTTGCGATCAGTCTCGAAGCTGGTTGCGGGTAGATAATCGGGCTTCTCCTGGTCAGGATCCAGCAGCAGCTTGACTCCGTGAACAGCAGGATCACGCCAGGTGACTTGACCACCCCACTTGAACTTGGAAGGGTCATTCTCGTCGTAGAGTATCAGGGTGGGAACCTTCGGCTGGCGGTAGCCTTCGAGGCCTGAGGAATAAGTGTTAGTATCCCAGATATCCGTCTTCAGTTCGGATTGGAGAAGCTCCAGTCGGCCAATCAAACACAGGATAGTTGCCCAAAGGATACTCAACTGTGGGATGGCCTCCAATGGAATCCATTCTCAATGGGAAGTCTTCCAGTGGGATAACCTCCCTTGGGATAACCTCCAGGAGGCTCATCAGCTGTAGTAGACTCCCTTAGGGTAAAAGCGGTAGAATGATTCTTATGGGATGCCTTCCATACGTCCCAGATCAAGAAGTGTGTGAAGTTGTAGAGAGGGGAGATGGGGCAGAGGTAAACGCTTACCAGGCCAGTCGTGGATGGCGACAATGTCCGCCTTCTTGCCTGGGGCGTTGAAGGCATAGGCGACTCCAGAAAACGTGGTTCCAAAGTCGAGGGAGACGACCAGGCGTTCAGCCGCCGGATTGGTGATGGGGGCCGACATCTTGAGCGCGTTCTGCTTGCAAGATGCAGACGGGTTGATTTAGTTGCGAGTCAAAAGCACAGGTGTGTGGTGGAGGATGGTGAGAACAAAGATGGTCTGCAGAGGGATGTTGAAAGAACGACTGACATAAACCAGAGAGGCGTGCAAAGTAAAATTAAGAATTTGAAGGGGGGAAACAGTCAGACCTGCAGTTTTCTGTCGGAAGACCGCTTTCGACATCAGATGGAAAAGTGGGGCTTTGTTTTTGCTAACTGGCAGCAAAGGAACGAAACTGCCCCAACAGAGCTTTTGCTTCGAAGGCTTCAGGGTTGCCTCAAGCTCTGACCAAGTTGGTAGCTACTTGGGTAACTGGTAGCTTCTGGCCGGCTGCCTGGAGCCGCATGTTTTCACTCTTCCGTTCGACCTCCCCCTGCAATTGACTTCCTACACCAAAGGCAACACAGGTAGTAGGTTGCAGGAAACCCTCTCCTTTACCACCTCGACACGCAAGCCCCTTTCCCTCCCCAACACCGTGTTGGCACGAGCAGACAAGTAACCTTCATACTTTCAGCAGCTGACGCCACGAGAGACAAATCCATCCGCGAGATGCATCCCTCGTCTGACAGCAGTGGCCCTCCTGGGCACCACCAGCGCACGCGTCGAGCTCGTGGCGGCTCTGCCTCAATTCGTGAGGAGAACCTCATCGACCTGTCCAACGACACGAATCGAAATGTCATGGAGTCCATCCAACAGGAGGTTGAATGTTCTTCCCCCGATGGTACACCAGCTGGAAAAGAGAAGCCTTCTTTCGTAAGTACACCGTCCCCCTGTTACCGGAGCAATTTCGGATTGCTGACTCGAGGAACCTCATCAAAGACCGCCCAGGTCATCGGACTCCTGCCAATTGCATTCGGTCGTGGCAGTTCTCAGAGACCTTATGCAACGGACAACGACCAACAGGTCAATACTCGCAGCAAGCTGGAGGAAGACTTCATGGCACTGCAAAAGACCTGTGAAACGCTAAAGAAAGACGGCAGAGATGCTGTCATTGAGAACAAGAAGCTTCTTTCGGCACTCAAGAACGCGGAAGACCAACTCGCTCTGAAGAAGGCTCAGGACCACCAGATGGACATCAAGTTGGTCAAGGCACGCAACAGCATGCTTCGGAGTGATTTGGAAGTTGCCGAAAACAAGATTGTGCGCCTCAAGGATGAGATCGATACCGCAGACGAGAAGTTCCAGACAGCTGAGATTGCTGCTGCAGAGGAGATCTCGCGCCTCATTTCAGATCTCGACACTGTGAACCAAGAGCTCTACGAAGAGAAAAGCTATGCTGTCAAGGAGATTTCAAGACTCCAAAGCCAGATCAAGCTCCTGGACGAAAAGACCGACAAGTTTCGTCAAATGCTTATCCCTGTCTCTGAGAAGCAGGTTCTGGACGCTGAGGTGGTGCAAAAGTTCACCAGCCTTCGCTCCAGCATCATTGCGCTTGTAAGGCGGACCTGGACATTGAAACTCCGAAATGACATCAATGTCGAAGACTTCTCTAACGGCCAGTACCACGCCTTCAAGTACAACGGTCCGGGTAGTTACGATCGACTCCGCTATTTGGTGTTCCAATTCATCTACCACGGGATCTTCAATGCAAAGAACTACTTTCTCAAAGATGGACTTGAACATTTCGAGGAGTGTCTGCAAAAGGTAGAGAATGGCCTGTGCGAGAAGTCGACAATGGGTACGTACAAGAATGTTCTGAGCTTGATCATATGACCCCGTTTATTCCTACTTACATGCCCGCAGAAAACCAGAAGCTTCTCATCGAGTGGCGCAATGCTACCTTTAAGGTGACAGAGGCTTTTCGAGGCAACGGCGGCCGCTTGTCTCGTGATATACAGACCCAGATCTGGAGATTCCTTGCTCCGATCCAGATGGCGGGGCCAGAGGCAGAGGGCGTCGGGATCAAGAAACTTGAGACGATCTGTGACGCTGCGATTCACCTCAGCCTCACCATTCGACAGCTGCAAGACAACTTTTGGGTTGACAACATGGACGCCGCGTTGGGTCAGCAGGTCTCCGAGTGGGACCAATATACCGAAGAGATGGCCGCAGTGCCGGCAGGCGATGGCATACAGCCAGGAACAATCGCGTATGTGATTGCTGGAGCTCTGATAAAGAATCCGAAGGAGAACCTGGAGAAGGTTTTGGTGCTCGAGAAGGCTGAGGTTGCAGTCTACCGTTAGGAGACAGCATACGGCAGGCGAAGCTCGAGGTAATGGAGATGCAGGACAGTCGGGTGCTCAACCAGACGACAACACAACAAAATTCTGGCGTGGAAGATGGCAAGGATCATGGCTTGCTGAAAGAAAAAAGATCTTGAAGGATTGACTTTGGAATTCATTGTTTTGCAGGAAAGAGCAGGGTTTCGCTCTCTGTCATTGAGCTCAAGCAGTACTGATGTCGGCTGCAGAGCAAGCATGGAAATCACGATTCCGTTAATCAAGAGAGGAGGTCTGCAGTTGGCCAAACTCTCCAGAACTACCTAGGTACCTAGGTAGCTTCATAGGAATCAACCAGTCACATGAAGAGGCTTGAGGGGTGATTTGTGCACTGGGTGACCACCGTATCTCAAATTACCAGGATTTTGTAGGTAGAACCATCAAGAAGACCGGTGTCGTTCGAAAGTAGATCTGATACAGGCCGTGGCTAATGTCTCAAAGAGCTCCTTAATCCGCATATGTCAGACACTGGAGACGGCGAACGGTATATATGAGCAACGCTAGAGTGCTTGCGGAGGCGAGGGTAGGTCGCATGGTTCCTTGCCTGAGACCAATGTGTGCCTGTTCCAGACATGCAGGCCCCAGGGTGTATGCACACAATCACCCGCAGCCGGACAGATTCCTCAGGGCACGGAAGGAGCAGACGGCTCACTTACGCCGTCTTGCAAGAAGTCGTTCACTTCGGCTGTTGCTCTTGCATCCATTCAGATTTCGAGGCGGGACGGAGCGGTACGAGCGAGTGAAAATAGCAGCAGAGAGCTCTCGAAACTTGTGGGCGACATGTCCAGCTTTGGGCATGTGTGTGCTATGGGCGAGCAGCTAGAGTTGACAACGTCAGACGGAGGGTGGTCGTGGGCGGATTACATAATCACCGACATCATCTCCAAACTCGCCGCCTCCGAGCCGCCCACAGCCAACACCAAGTGTCTCTCCGTCAGCCCGCGTACTCCACAGCAGGAGCCATGTTTTTATGACATAAAACCACGCGCTTGAACATGATCAACTTCTTCTGCCCACTATGGCATTCTGGGTGAACTACATCATCAGGACAGCCCTCATCCTCGAGGTAAGTGGCTCCCTTGTCACCCTTGCTGGACTCCCATCCTCCACGCCTCGACTCTCCCGTGGAAGCCGCAGCTAACTCCGGATGATCTGCAGGACTACATCGTCGAGCGGGTACGAATCGAAACCAACAGTACGACCTCCAGATCGCAGACAGACTGACACGCATGCTACAGATCCTCCGCAGCCCGGGCTTCCACAACACGGTCCGCCGCATCCATCGTAAAGTACAAGACCAAAGACATGGCCGCGATCCGAACGAACCCCTGCATCCGGGTGAGGCTACAGAACTGCCCGGGCCAAACGAAAACAAGTCCTTCCCCAAGTATTTCGTCGAGGAGTTGATGAACCAATTCCGTGGCTCGCCGACGAACCCGCCGCCACCACCCGGCCCTCCACGAAAGCCGAGATAATATGAATCCGCTGCCATGGTAGCGGACAGGCATGTGCACAGAGCAAAGGGCGCCGAAATATATACCTACCGATATGCAGGACATGCCTCACACGTGGGTATGTCCAATTGGACTGCGTGCATTGCACAGCAGTGGTCTGGTGGCGAATGGGCACGCCTTGCAACATCGGGCGCAACTGTCCTGCCATTTTCGTTCCCGATCGCGAGAACTCCATCCCACCCAACGGAGGAATTCGGGAATTTCGACGGCAGTGGTCGGATTGGGCATACATAGAAATCATCACGAAGGTCGCCACGGCCCCATACCGTCATTGCGACTGCATGGCCGGGGTTTGGGGTCTGTCACGTCAGGGGCACCCCAGGGCAGCGGTCGAGTGGCCGTACGCCGAGGTAGAACAACGGTGGGCGTTGTGGAATTCCGAGGGGAATTGAAGGACCTGTTTCTCACTATGTGTCACTGACTAGGTAGTGTGGTGTCATCAAGGCTGGCTGCTGTGGTCGGTAATGTTGGATTTGAAAGCAGTCTTACAAAACAACAGACGAATGAGCATACAGTATATCCCCCTTCAAGATACATCCGAGTCCTCGCGCGACACTTTCTTCCAGACCTCCTCAACCGGGCATCCAGGGCTGGCAATACACTCCCACTGACCAATCCCGTACTCCTCCGGTGCGACCCTGCACCCCCTGCCACCACCCCCGACAATAAGATTCCCGGGGCGGTATTTACCGTCCGCCTTCATCCTCCGAATCACACTTCCGTGCACCTTCACATCGTCAGGAATGTCACGGACCTCTCCGCCTGGCAGGGGCCAGCGGATCGGCTTCCAGGTGCCATCCGGCTGGAGGTCCATCCGCCGGAAGGGTATGTACTCCATCATCTTCCACGCTAGCACCGATGTGTAGCTCATCCCGCAGTCATGGCTGAGGGAGTCGTGGGTGCGAGCTACATGGGCTTGGTGCATCAGCTCACGGAAGGAGCCCTTTTGAGGCTCTTGGGCGGTGGCGGATTCCAACCCGGATTCATTTGCATTTGGCGAGTCTGGAGGGGTCAAAGAGTCGACGCGGATGGCCGGTACGGCAGTGTGTTGGTCTTTTGATGCAGGCTCGCAGTCCAAGACGTCAGCACATCCCATGGCTACAACCTTCTCCGTGTCAAACTTCAGGCCAGCCTTCATGGCTTCGCGCACCAACCATACGAGCGGCACATGGCTGGTACTTTTGGTGCCGGGGTCGACGTCCCATCCGCCCCCGACATCGCCGTGGCCTCCCGCGAACCAGACTTCGTCGATATCCTGCTCCGCTTCATCCTCCGACTCGGGCTCCTCGCCGTCATCGCCGGGGCCGGTCTGCGACAGGGTGGATGCACCGTCGTCGGCTGTGCCGTGGGTGGCTCGAGACTTTGAGCGCGAGCGTCTCCGATACGGCGCGGGCTGCCCAAGCTCATCCTGCCCGGGCACAAAGAGCGATTGCCGACGTCCACGGTCTTCTCTCTCAACCGCAACGGCATCTCTGTCAATCGAACCTGGCTTAGGACGATGGCGGTACTTCTCACGGATTCCGTGCTTCTGGTTCTTCCCGTTGTGATGGATTCCATGTTGTCGTGGCTTCGTCTTCTTGCTCCCTCGGCTTTGGTACATCAGGTCCTGGCGGAACTTTGCCCTCCGCTCATCGATGCTGACAGCATGACGGATGACCTTGGCCGAGCTACGCGCCGTGTATGGGAACTTGCTCCTCTCCATCCATGCCGTCTCGAACCTCGGGACTGAGTTGACCGTGTCGAACAACCCCAAGAATCGGATCCTCCTCACAGGACGGCTGAAAGTCTCGCGGAAGCCCTTCATAAACTCATACATCTCCGCCTTCTTCTTCAACCCCTCGACGTCCCCCTCGCCGGCCGTGCGGCGGCACTGCCACTGCGAAAAGGCCTTCCACGCGAACGCGACCATCTCCTCGTTGCCGTGCGACAGCAGGCCCACGTAGTCGAGCATCTCGGCCAGGAAACGCGCGATGTACGCGCCGCGGCTGAAGCCGAAGATGTAGATCTCGTCGCCGGGCGAGTAGAAGCGCATCAGGAAGCGGTACCCGCCCACTACGTGCTGGTCGAACGACGAGCCCACCGCGCTGTCCTTGGCCTTTGTGTACCAGGAGCGGAGCCGCGATCGCACCGAGGTGTGCGAGAGGGACTTGGATACCACATAGGTGCCAATGCCAGCTGCACGATCAAAGACACGAAGTCAGCTTTTCTCTCAAGCCCCAACCCGGCCTTGGGGATGCTTTCATGGTACTCACGCTGGTAATAATGATACTGGTCATTGGCTTCTCGATCCAACATCCTAAAAATCTTCAAGATGTTCGAGTCGCTATCATTGCCATGAAATTTGTTCCCCGTTCCATCAAAACACAGGACGAGTTTCCGGGGCTTCTGTCGCCGCCCCGGTGCTGCGCTAACGTTTCTGTGCATCGTCGGTCTGGGACTAGGGGAGGGTGCTCTGCTGGGTGCTCTGCTGGGCGCAGGAGTGGAGAGGAACCGGGTGTGGAGAGCTTCATTCGTGCCTGGTATAAGTTCCGAGCTCACAGCCTGACCGCCTCCCCCGGACTGGGCGATCTCCGTATTACGAAGAAAATGCTCTTGTCCTGCAGCCATTTTTCGGTGTGTCCTGTGTGGCTACCTTTGCCCAATTATGCAAGAGGTTTTACTCAATGCTGCGTCTTGCATACTTGGCCGGCTCAGCTCAGCCATGAGTGGGGGTAGACACTGCATGCCAGTGAGGCGCGCATCGATTTACAAATAACTACTCCTCATCTACAGATCAATGCCCGCCCCGTCTCACCGGTGGGCCCGTAGTCTGACGCCCATTGACAATGACTTCCAATTTTGCCGGTCATTGGCTCGCAAATGCTCTTGTTCACCCATCTAGCACCAATTGGTGACGCACTGGAAGCCAGCCGCTTCAAAGCCATCGCCCTCCATCTTGCCAGATCTGCGGCCAAAGGGCAGATAGCGGTTGAACACCCTATGGAAGTAGCCATATCTCTGCGCAACCGAATTGGACCATCTGCATGTCTCGGCCCAATCTCCAACATTTGCTTGTGCCATCCAGCCGATGCAGGGCCCCTTCAGGTTCTGCAATGATGACATGGTGTACAGGGATGCGACCGGAATCTTACCCATTGGCGCGCCCAGGGCCGTATTTGCCATCAAGGGCCATTGGGAAATTAGTTTCCGTGACTTTTGTCTTCGATCGCACGGCTCCTGGCGGGGGCTAGGGAGCCGGGACGGCCCAGAGAACAGCGACGTCTTCCGTCACTTGGACAAAGGCAGATCCCCCCCGCGGTTCCAACGCCGTCCTACGTGATACGCGCCAGCTCGGCCGGGGGCTTGCTTCTTCTGGGTGCAACACTTGCACCTCATTCCTCGGAGGGCTGCAGCCGAGAGATAGCCTCGCGTCGGCAATCCCATTAGCATCGAAAATCAGTCCTTGGCATTATTCAGCCCTTTTATCATTTCAGATCTGGGGGACCATTCTTGACCGCAAATCACACGCAGGGTCTTCCACAAGCGTCAAGGGTGGCAGGGTGGCTGGCTCGATCACACCTGAAGCTGACGATCATGGCTGAGATGAGCACCGGGGGCAGCAGCAGGCTCTGTGGCTCTTAATAATCGACGTCCGACCAGAGCGCCACGTAGCCAGGCACGAATGGCACGGCATGCGGGTGTGCCACCGCTCGAGGGGCAACCAGATAAGATGTCTACAAAGAAATCATTAGCTGGGCTGGCTTGAGTCACTGATCGGCGTCCACGATACCATCCCTGGCCACTCAGCTCGAGCTGCAGCCATCTCGATGGAGGGGACAAGGGCTTCACACGGGGCGGTAAACACTTGATATCATGCGCGGGGCGCACATTTAACGACGCCTTTGAGGATGGGAAGCTCGCGCTCCCAGCTGCCGGACCGCATGCCACAAGCACAGTTTCATTAGCCCGAATCAACACCAGTGGCACCAAGCAAGTGTATGAATCAGTGTGGAGTTGTGCTGCCAAAGAAGCCATTTGAACCTGCTCACTCTACCCCCAAAACCCCTTCGACTGTATCAGACGCAGTCTCTTGTCTTATGTTTTGAGATTCCCGGATCGTGGAAGAGACCACTCCACTGCCTCATCTGAGCAAGAATTCAAAGGACATCCTGCATCCAGAGAACATACACTCAACATGGGTCCACCCAACTCAGGAGCAACAAACGGCGTGAACGGCGACTACGGTGTCCTGGAGTCAAGAGCGAACTCGAAGCCTACAAATAAGTTCGAGCCTCCACCTGGACCTCCGGCGCCACTGGCAACTGCAGAGCACCACAAACCGCTTGGGGCTGACCGCGATGGCGTCACGGCCGCCTTCAAGCGGTTTGCTCAATCCATTCATGCTTCTCAACGCCCCCTGCCCACGCAGCTTGGGGATGGCACGGGGAATACCAGAAGGAAGCAGACCGGCTTCAAGGTTGACTTGAAGCACCTCGGCAAGAAAGGTACGCACATTCCGTTACCCATCGCGCACGCGACAATGACCTAACTCCTGTACCAGATGTCAAGACAATCGTGGACCTCGTCAAGAGCAAGATTCATGGGACAGATCCACTTGATGACAAGACCATGCTCATGGAACGCATCATCATGATCGTCGCTGGGCTTCCTACCAACTCGAGGACCCGGGTCTTGTTGACGAACCAGTTCATCGGCGAGCTATGGTACAGCTTAGACCACCCTGTGCTCAACTACATCGGCAAGTCCATGTATCGCGCCGCGGATGGCTCCAACAACAACCCTCTGTATCCATCAATGGGCGCAGCCGGTACAACATACGCCCGTTCAGTCCGTCCCACAATCATGCCTCCTGGAGCCTTGCCTGACCCAGGACTCGTTTACGACTCAGTGATGAGACGTTCAGACAGCGGGTACAAGAAGCATCCCAACAACGTGTCAAGCATTCTGTGGTATTGGGCCACCATCATCATCCATGATCTTTTCTGGACAGACTACCCCGATATGACCAAGTCCAAGACGTCGTCGTACCTGGACTTGTCGCCGCTGTATGGAAGCAACCAGAAGATGCAAGACACCATCCGCACCTTCCGCGACGGCATGCTCAAGCCCGACGCATACGCTGATAAGCGGCTCAACGGGATGCCAGCTGGTGTCTCGGTCCTGCTCATCATGTTTAACCGGTTTCACAACAATGTCGCAAAGCACCTCGCACTCATCAACGAGGGAGGCCGCTTTACGCCACCTACTAGTCCACGACCGGACACCTTGGGCCCCCAGCCTGTCAACAGTGACACGAAGGAGGATGAAGCTTACAAGAAGAGCCAAGCCGCGTGGAAACAGTACGACGAGGACCTATTCCAGACGGCTCGCCTCGTCACCTCGGGTCTGTACATCAACATCACACTGGTGGACTACGTGAGGAACATCGTTAACCTCAACCGCTGCGATACCACCTGGACACTGGACCCACGTCAAGAGATGGGCCGTGATGCTGGCACGTCCAAGGGTGCTGAGGCCGGCACGGGCAACGTCGTCTCTGCCGAGTTCAATCTGTGCTACAGGTGGCATAGCTGTATCTCCGAGAAGGACGACCGCTGGATCGAGGAATTCTACGCCGACTTGTTCGGGAAACCTGCCAGTGAAGTCGACCACGTGGAAATGGTCAGGGGCTTCTCAAAGTTCGAGCGCAGCATCCCTGATGACCCAGCGGAGAGGACATTCGGCAAGTACAAGCGCGACTCATCAACCGGCAGGTTCAAAGATGACGACCTCGTGGAGTGCATCACATCGGCCATCGAGGACTGCGCCGGCGCGTTCGGCGCGCGCAACGTCCCCATCTCCATGCGGCCGGTGGAGATCCTGGGCATCCTGCAGGCGCGCAAGTGGCACGTCGCCGGCCTGAACGAGTTCCGCCGGCACTTCGGCCTCAAGCCCTACGAGACCTTCGAGGACCTCAACTCGGACCCGGAGGTGGCCAGCTCCCTGCGCCACCTGTACGAGCACCCCGACTTCGTCGAGCTCTACCCGGGGCTCGTGGCCGAGGAGGCCAAGCAGCCCATGGTGCCCGGCGTGGGCATCGCCCCGACGTACACCATCTCGCGCGTGGTGCTGAGCGACGCCGTCTGCCTCGTCCGCGGCGACAGGCACTACACGACCGACTACAGCCCGCGGGCGCTGACGAGCTGGGGCTTCAACGAGGTGCAGTACGACCTCAACGTCAACCACGGCTGCGTCTTCTACAAGCTGTTCCTCCGGGCATTCCCCAACCACTTCAAGCAGAACTCTGTCTATGCGCACTATCCCATGGTCATCCCGGCCGAGAACCACCGCATCCTGACGTCCCTCAAGCGCGCGGACCTGTTCACCTGGGACCGCCCGACGCACAGCCCTGTTCGTGTCGAGGTCGACTCGACTGACAGCTCTGGTCAGGTGAACCAAGCCTGGCGCGAGGGCATCAGCTCGCTGCTGGATCGGGACGCTATCCGCGTCACATCCAAAGCTGACGCATCCTCAACTAATGGGGAGACAAGAGGTGCCAAGCCCTCGTCCGGCGACGCGCTGCCAGAGGCTGCCAAGGTATTCTACAAGCAGACGACGGAGAGATTGCTCAAGGAGAAAAGCTACGTGCTTGGCGGAAGCCGCATGGTTGATATCGTACGAGACGTAGGCAATGTCGCAAACGTGAGTAGCCTCTTATCTCTTCTGACACAGAGCTCTTGTTGACATCCTGCCTGAGGTACACTTCGCCTCACGCCTCCTCAACCTGCCTCTCAAGTCCACCTCGAGTCCGAAGGGTATCTATACCGAAGAGGAACTGTACTCCGTTCTAGCACTGATCTACATCACCCTCTTCCTGAATGAAGACGCCGTGAAGACTTTCTCCCTCAGGCAGGCGACGAAGACCATAAGCGAGCAGCTGGGCAAGGCCATTGAGACCAACACCGGTACGGGCTCTCGCGGATTCAAGAGCTTCTTCGGTGGGTCCGGTCGAGCAGACCCAGTGCATACTCAAGGCACAGACTTGATCAAAGGCTGGGGCAACTGGGGCGGGTTGAGCAAGTCTGATATTGCCTTGGGCCATATCTTACCCACCGCCTCACACATAGTTGCGATTCAGGGCTCGTTGGTAAGTAAATGCGATCTGAATCATCCACTCAATCCTGAGCTGACTCGATAATAGTTCGCCCGAGCTGTGGACTTCTACCTGTCTCCCGCAGGCAGTGATCATCTTCCTGCAATTCGAGCCCTTGCCAGTCAAGCAAGCTCGGATGCGAACACCAGGGAGCTCCTAGGCTACGTCCTGGAGGGCATCCGTATGTCGGGTAGTGCTTCTTCCTCGGAGGACAGACTCGACTCCGAGGATTCCCTGAAGGTGACACCAACAAGGCCCTCGGAGGAACACGGCGACTACGGGTTGGGCTCCAACCCTCACCTGTCGCGCGACGTGCACACCTCGGCCCTGACAGAGATGTTCCGCGCCGTGTTCAGCAAGAAGAACATCCGCCGCGCTCCGGGCCCACAGGGCGAGCTGAAGAAGGTCGCCCAGGCGGACGGGTCGTGGGCCTACCTGACCGAGGACTGGAGCAGCATTACGCCTCTGCCGACCTCGATGCGGTTGTGCTGGGATGAGGACTGAATGTTGTTATTATTGGGGCCCTTGCCTAATAAGTGAAGCCGGGTGCGACGTGCGGACGGCAGATCCCTTCGGGTAGTGGACGACAAGGTTACACTCAATTTCCGGCGAGGGGAACTATAGCAGTATTATCATTATTATCCTTCATGATATCCAGCCCCCAACTATAAAAGAACGCGCGGAGCCGTTCCTCTTCCTTCTTCCTTCCCTTGCCCTAGGGTCGGTCTTATCACAGCAGCTGACAAATTCCCCGAATGGTGGGCAATCCCTCGCATGCGCTGCTGCCGTAGCATTCGCTGGAGCTTCCTCCCCAAGCTCTGCCGTTACGTTTCCGATTCAGGTTTCAGCTTCTTCCCAGCCTTATACGTGATGCGCCGTCGATCCCATTTTCAATTTCGTGACGGCATGATCCTCCCCGAATGCCGCGTCGCACCCGGTAGCAGGTCTTCCACAACACGAAAACTCTGTGCCTCACAAGCGCGTTTTTCCTTCCCCGGCGTCGTGGCCTTCGTATCCATCGGCAACGTACAGGGCTTCCTGCATTAGAGTGCCCCTATTGGTACAAGCCCTATTAGCGATATAACGCTATTCTTGCCAATTAAAAGCCCTTATTTCCTCTCTTTTAAACGTAATCATGGTGTTAATTGCCCCATTAAAGCGTTTTTTGATGCTTTTAAGCCTTAAGCACGTTGTTATCATTAACCCCCGTTTTCCCCCTAGGACCCCCCTGGAATGCTTAGGGTTAGGGGTAAAATTATAACACCTAAACCTTATAATTATAATATTACAAATACTTTAATTAATTCATATATCTTTTATTACATAATAAATAATAATTACATTATATAACATTATAATGCATTATTATTTTATTATTTTGTATTAATATTTATACTTATTACTCTTATTTATCT